>MU854437.1:0-97760 GCA_033296685.1 Parachaetomium inaequale | reverse complement strand
GGGGGGGGAAGAAAAGGCCAATAGCAAAGGGTAGTTTTCTCTGAGCGCATGATTCCTCGTTAAAATAACCCTAACCCCGGTGACCACCGGCCCGTCCCAACCCCTGACTTGCCCCTGTTTCACTACAGGTGTTGGTTCTATGCCTCCTACTCTCCAACTTCTGATTCAAGCCCTCGGTTACACAAGTGTATATGTAAGGAGGCAAAGGCTTTCAGCGTGAATTATGGAATTCACCTCCTCGCTTGCCCAAAACCCGCTCCGCCGCCAAGTTTAACCCCTGACACTGCTCTTGTGTCATGACAAGTAGGTAGTTTGCCCTGCTCTGGGAGGTGGGCAGAGGTGATCTCGTGCGAGCCCCCTTCGGGCGGGCTGAGCATGTCGGGCTCCCTGCGGTGCATTATGGCGAGGAGCTCAACATTGAAGGCAATCGGTGACAACGGCTACAGCCGCCTTGCGCAAATAGCGAGGTCTGGCTTTCTCGATTGGAGTGGAGTCAAGAGTTGTCAACGAGTGGAGAGAGTACATACCTAGGTAATAAGGGTGTCCGCGAGGGGTCAAGTCCAAGAGAGGTGATCCCAACAAATTGAACACAGTTGCTCGCCTTGGTAACGCCTAAATCCCAAGAGCGCTGCCGCCCTCTTTCGGCTTCCCGTTTGTCCGCCGGCTTGGCACCGGGCCGATGGCCGACTTGGGCAACCGCAAATGAAGTCGATCCAGTCGCAGGATGTCCATCATCAGCCCGAGACGCGTAGGGATGACAGCCTGAGTGAGATCTGCCGAGGCACTCCACACGAGCCAGGTTGGCGGGACGTGCCAAGTGTCCCTTGCCTCAGCTTCGACAGCCATGCCGTCAACAACGGAAAGGGGACGTGTCTCTTTGGCCACGGCTCCAGCTGTGACCCGCGGGAACACAGAGCAGGCGTCAGACAACTTAAGGGCCCTGTAGGTAAGGGGCTTACGGCGTCGGCCCGCACACTTCAAAGTCTGGGCCCTCTGGGGAACCACTGCCTTCACACTGTAGTTGGAAATGTGCCCTGATATTGACTCTCGTAGCCCCAAACTAGGCCGGGTGCGTTTTCGAGGCATATGACTGAACTTCCTGGTTGGGTATGGTACATGTCTACGAGACCTACCGAGGAGATGCCAATATTTGGTGGAAACCAAGGTCATCAACAACAATTCCAAGCCTGGTTCGGGAGTCAAGACGCAAGACGGTTGAACCGGAATACCCGTTCAACGTTGGAACAGCCGCACAGGTCGCAGTTGGACCCTGTTTTGGGCAAAAGGTCCTGCGCGGGTGAACATTGGCAGGACAAGGTACCGCGCCGGTGGGAACGAATCAACAATTCCCATCCCAAAACCTTGCTGCAGCCACCTGGGGACGGACGGTCCCACTTAGACGTCTGTCCAATAGATATTGATGCCCTTGTACTCTCAGACGGAGAAAAGCCGAGGCGCCAGGGATCTTCAGGCACGTCCGGAAAGACCAAGGGGGAAGTGGGCGTTAGGGAAAGAGGATGATGCATCACCTGCTACTATCTACCAAAGCCAAGACTCGGCGTTCGGGCCGCAGTGGAAACACGAAGGGAGCTTGCTGTTCTCAAAACTGCTTCAAACAAGACGATGGCCATGTCTTCTGTTAGTGATCCGGTCCACCTCAAAACCGCCGCCTCTCTCCAGTTTCTCCCCTGGATATTGTTCCCCCCTGACCCTCTATGTTCAAGTTGTCCATATTATTGCCTCAGTCAACTTCAACTCGTAGCACCCTCACCATGCCACGAGCACAATCCCACCCAAAGCCCGCCTCTGTCTTCGAGTACCAGTAAGCCCTGCCCTAACTCCGCGGTCCTTATCTCGAAACTTCCCACCAGGCATCACTATCTCTGTTTTTCATCTCCCATATGTTGTTTGGCTTCTGATTGTATACTCTCAGGTCTGGTTTCTTGCTGGAACCGAAGAGCTGCCAACCGGCGGGCCTACCGCCATCCCGTCATCAAATGGCATCCGCGCGACTCCTCGAGCTTCATGTTGACGCAGGGGGACTGGGGACGACTCAGGCTATTGACCAGTGTATATTACCACTGGCTCAGGACACGCCTTTGGTCGGAACATGCAGTTGGGAAAGATGGGCCGTTTAGATGATGTCCACGAAGTTGAGTACGTCCTTACAAAGGTACATCTCTCATCTACACACAGATCTCTTAGTATATCCTCTCCTTATATATACATTTCGCCAGGCAGGACTCTAGACTCCTCGTCCTGACCCCCTGAAACCCTTACATCCAACACATACCGAACCCCATCCCATATTCCAACACTACAACTCCCCTCACCCCTTCAAAACCCCCCTCCCCGCATCCCCGACCCTCGCCAACTCCAACACCAACCGCCACATATAAATCTTCACATCCACCTCCCTCATCCCCATCCCAAACCACTCCGCCCCCCCGTCCGCCACCTCCCTCGCCATCTCCATCCCCCTCCCCGTCCCCAAAAACCACCCCACCACCTCCGGCACCTCCCCCATTCCCACACTGACCGGCACATAATGAGCCCACGGCACAAGCCGCTCGTCATGCCACTCCCGCAGCAACGTCTGCTTCATCACCAATGATCTTGACGCCAGCAGTTTATAAAACCGCCCGGATATCCCATTCCCGTCCAGATCAAACACCAGCTTGGCGCCGAGCGCCGCATCCCCGTCCTGCCAGGGCAGCGAGCGGAAATAGGCGCGCTGCTGCCGGCAGGCCGCACCCCCAGGGGGGGAGCACTGGAAGATGCGGGTTGGGAAGACCTTGTACCAGCGACCATTCAAGAACCCGCTTTGGGCTGTGGTGACGCGGCCCGGGGATGAGGGGTCCTCGCGGAGGTAGGTGTGCTGCTGGCGCGGGGGCAGGTTCTGCGCGAGGGCGAGGAAGCGCTGGCGGTGGAAGGCGCGCCAGTTGTTGCTGCCCTCTGAAGCGACGGCGCCGGTTGTCGAGCCGGTCCAGTAGAGGTGGTTGGATTTGTCGGGCCAGGGGGGGTCGACGGCGGGGTTGTAGCGGAATTGGGGCTCGACGATGTAGGCGGGCGAGGGGAAGAGGATGTCGGACATTGTGGAGGGGGCGCCGGTTGAGAGGACGGGGACGAGGCCCTCGATTATGCGGAAGGAGGGCGGCGCTTGGAAGAGGCCGTGCGTGCTGGCGTACTCGGGGCGGATGCAGAGATTGAGCGTGGCGTTGAGGTCGGTGACAAGCGGGAGGCCGACGGTTTCGAGGGGGTTTGGGCGGCGTGGGTGAGGTTGGGAGGCGCAGAATTTGGTGACTGCGTCCCAGGTTGGGCGTTCGGAGAGGTCTGTTAGTGTGAAGGGCGTTTTGTCCGGGCTGGAGGATGGCGGAATCAAAACTCTTGGCTCGTCGAGGTGGTTGACCAGGAACTTGGTGTCCGGAAGCACACCGCGGAGATCCCCCAGCAGCTTGTTGAACATGTCCCCAGTATGCCTGTCGGAGCCGCGTGCGGGATGGCTGCAGTGCGTCTCGGCGGTGGCACCCGAAAAGGAGCAGAGCCACAGGTCGATGCTCGGTGTCTGGTGTGCGTCGTTCATTATCTGCACCACCTCCTTGCCGCTGAGCTTCCAAAACGGCGAGACAGATCCGTAAATGATATCGAACTCGTCGATGATGGGCGACTGATTTGCCACGGCAAACTCGTACCATTCTTTGAATCCCGGCGGCGGCGCTACCCCGTACCGGCGTTGGTACTCTTCGACTGCGGCTGTATAGGTTTTCGACTGCCGCTCCAATAGGCGCTCAAAGTCGGCCTTGGCGCTGCGGATCAGAAGCTCGGCCGGATGCTCCTGAGAATGGAGTGCTGAAGATTGCGCCGTTCTGATGGCAACGATGTTGGCCAGGTACGGGCCAAGGGAGACGAGGAAGAGAGCCCACAGGGCCAGCCTCCCTTTGGCCTGTTTTGGGAGCATGAAAATGAGCTGAGCAAGGGCGAGGAGAGAGGCTATAACCGGTGACAAAGCCTCAAGCTCGGAGAGTTGGATGAAGGGGTCGCGACTGGCCACCAAGCCGAACGTCCCTATAGCAGTGGCGGTGCACCATGAGGTGTGGCGGGCCTAAGCGACGTAAGCATTCACAGCCCTGGGGTAGTATGGACAGGGGCACCGACTGTTTGAGTGGTAAAATACCAGAAACCAGCCTTGATCAGGCCCAATAAAACGCCCGATATCCCGAGGTCGATGCTGTGTATCCCGAACGCAAAGGCCTGGCAGACCAACACCCCTACCAAGAGAACCACGACCTTGCCGGAAAGGGAAAGGATAGCATCCTCGAGGTCGGGGACAAGCGGAAGCAGGCGAGGGCCCGCGACAGCCCTGGGTATGAGGGCGATGTAAACCACAAGCAGCGCAGCCACCGGGACGGTCAGCAGCGCCAGTTCCAGGAGGCTCCAGCTCAGCAAGGCGAGACATGCAACCAACGCAACCGACGCCGTCCCCCAAACGGTGTTGGCAAGCGCTGCAATCCCCGGCTCGGACCTCTGCGCCTCGGACCGGAGCTTCCTATCTGCTACTAGCAGAAGCGGCGTCAACACCGGCTGCGAACTTGGTCAGAACCCCCATCCACGATCTCTATTACACAACTCAAACAAGCAAAGGGAAAGAGAGTACTTACAAAAAGACCAACCTCCCCCACCTCAGCGGTATAACAAGCAGCTACCACAACCCCCACAGCAACAACCCCCACCGACCACGACGACGCAGCCTTCCCACCACCCCCATCACCCCCTAACAACCCCACGCCAGCCTCCAAACCTGAACCGGAACCCCCCCTTTCACCCCTCGCCCGATCCTGATGAGCACCGCCCCATCTCCTCACCCCAGCAACCAAAAAAGGCAGCACCCCCCAGCACACCACCTCGGAGCCGACCTCGGCAGACTGGCTGACCCCCCCAGCCGACGACGACGACAGCCAGTGCACGCCGACGGCACACAGCCCGGCAGCGCCGGCGGCGCCCACGACGGGGTCGACCGTGGCGGTCGTGAAGGTATTCGCCCAGGTCCTGCTGCTAGAGGTGCATCGCGGTGCTGACATTGTCTGCGTCTGCTTCTGTGTCGGTTACATAGGTGTGGAATAGCCTCAGAAGCTCGGTTGTGTGTTGAGTTGGGGTGAGTGGTTGAAGAGCAGGAAAGATGATGAAGGTAAGTTAATTTTGAGTTTGGAGGCAATCTCGGGCTGGGGTTGCTGCCAAGGTCAGCCCCAGGCGGCTGTGTTTGCCGGCGCTGTTGCTGAAACTGGATTTGCTGTCTGGCTTTGGTAGGGTCGTATTGGCCGCCGAATAGGGGCTGACAGGGGGGAGGGATGGGGTGAGTGGGATCGGGATCATCGGGGTTAACGGTGGTTGGTTGGTTGGCTGGTTGGTTGGTTGGTTGGTTGGTTGGCTGGTTGGTTGGTTGGCTGGTTGGCTGGGTTGGGCGTTGCGGGTTTGGGGGCCAGCCGGATTTGCCGAGGGTGGATGGGATGGATAGGGGGGTTCTTTGATCGTCTGATCTGAGGAAGATTTGGGGTGATCGGGCTGGGTGGAGGGATATCCTGGAACTGAAAGGCACAGGTCGTCTGGGGTGGCCAGGGCGAGAAGAAACACGACTCGAATACCTGTGGAGAAAATAGAATTGCGACAAATGAAACTCGCAAACTGTGATTGTCGACAGCAACACCATAACTTGGAACCCCGCCCCTGTCTTCGAAGCAGCTTTCATTCAAGCCGTTGTCTAGTCGGATAAGTAGGTAATCGCACCATACTCTATCCCCATGTCATAACCTCGTCTAAATCCCATACCCGTCTAGTCGTCAACCCATAACCCAACCGTTTACCATTCCCAAACATCCCTAACCACCTTTCTTCACCCTCCACTCCCTCACAACCGCCGCCTCCCCAGACCGCCCTCTCTCACCAGCAGTAGCATACCCCACCCCCCACTCCCTCCTCCCCGTCAGCAGCACCCGACACGCCTCCAACCTAGCATACAGCCCCAGCTCCTCCCTCGCCTTACTACCTCCGACCTCCCCATCCAGCACCTCAAGCAACCCCCTCCCATCCACATCCCTCGCGTGCACATTCGCCCCGCTCTCCAACAACGTCGCCAGCGCGACCTTCCTCCCCAGCCTGGCCGCCATGAGCAGCGCCGTCTCCCCCCGCCTGTTGCGCGCTTCCGTGCTGGCGCCAGCACGAATCAGCGCCTCGAGGATGGCCTGCAGCGTCTTGGCCTTGTCGTCCTGGTCGTCGGGGATGTGCTCGATGAAGGCCATGAGCGGGGTGTACCCCCGCTTGTCGTAGTGCGACACCGAGACTGAGACGGACGGGTGCAGCAGGGAGTGTAGGTGGCGGAGGCGGGTGGGAAGCGTGGGCTCTGCTGCTGAGCTAACAGCTGGAGAGGAGGTCGCCCCCCCGCCTGGTGACGGGGAGGTTGGCGTGGAGGCGGTGTCTTTTGAGTCGAGCTTGCGTTTGAGATGCGGCCGGCCGGCTGCGGGGGAGGAGGAGGACGAGCGCACGTGGCGGTCCATGGTTTGCTGGTTGAGGATTGCTTCGGCGAGACAGTGCAGGCCGTTGCGGCCGTCGGCGTCTTCGATGCTGGGGTCCGTGTAGGAGGACTGTATGACTTGGACGAGGCGGGCGTGGTAGGCGAGGAAGGAGCCTTCTGTGCCAGAGGACTGGGTCTGGCTGCTGGAGCTTTCGCGCGCGAGGCCCTCGACTTGTGGGGAGGGGCTGCCGGTGCGGCGGGGTGGGATGTATGGGGTGTAGTTGGCTAGGTCGGTGTTGGGAACGGGGTCAAAACCGAATGCATCGCGGCGTGAGGCGAGCGTTGGGTTGAAGAGAGAAGCGAGGCTGGCGAGGAGTGATGGGTCCCGGATGAGGGAATGGCCGCGATGGAAGAAGGTTCGCCCGTAAACGTCGGTTTCATAAACCAGCCCTGGACAGGAGTCCTCGACAAGAGCTAGAAGCCGCTTCAAAGGAGCGGAAGGGTCTAAAAGATCCGCGAACCATTCGAGGTTCAGGACGTGGAGAAATGTCTGGCCGGCGGTGTTGACTGTCCTCAGGCCACTGTTCTCGCAGCCGGCAACCATCCTATAGAGGGTTTCTCGAAACCCCTCCGAGGCAGCGAACAGGTGTAGCGGTGTATTGCCGAAGCTGTCTCTGAGGTCGGCATGCCCTGGCGAAGGCTGCTCAAGGACACGCCCTGCTTTCTCGCTCAGTTCACCTGTCGGGAGCAGCCAGGTGTTCTGATCAGCAGAGGTCTCCTTGGCAATTGAACACCAGCAGTCCCCGTTTCCATGTTGCTGACCCGGGAAGTCGGCACAGCTCCGGGTGTGGGCCGTGAGGAAGTCCCCTGGGAGCGCGAACCCCGGATCTGGAAAAGACTCGTACGGTTCAGGGACCGTTTCGAAATCCGGAAGCTCCCCTAGCTCTGATCCCTCACTCAACGCGGCTGACGGGCGACGCCCCGACGACCGATCGTCAGAAGAGATGGAAATGGTATACTCCTTGATTAGTGTTGATAGTTGAAAGGCGAAATGGGTGGAGCAGTCCGAAACACGTCGCTTTATATCTTGTGCCGCAGCCTGCAAGGTTTCGTCGCCTGGCTTCGTCGTATCCTGACCTTCCGGGGGAAATGTAAAGAAGCTGAGACTGGAGATATCCGGAGAGGCGGTAAAGTCGAACGACGGAGTGTCTTCGGTCTTGGTGCTCTGTCCGGACGGGGAAGTTACTCCGGAGTTGGAAAGCACGCCCTCTCCCTACAAGATGAACCACGGTTAGCGCAAGAATACAAGAACTGTCAGAAGCAAAGCTCACCTCTCTGGAGTCATTTCTTCGGGGCATGCGCCGTGTTGTGGCCCCCTTCCTCTTCCGCCGCGTGGGGGACAAGGTGAGGCTGTTTATGCGTTTGCTCATCTCGAGGCGTGATTCGGGACGGAGGTACCGGGGGTCATTGTCGAGCATCTTATGGATGGTTTTCTGCGCCGAGTTCTTCCTAGTGACAAGTCAGCCGTCTGAGTGTCCTTCGAGTACACCGAAGAAAGAGTCCGCACCTCGGGTTGAAGCCATCGTCCTCGAGCACTTTGATGATCTTTTCAATGGACAGCGTGGAGTAGAGATAAAGGCGGGCCAGCTTTCGAGACCGAGACACGGTCCATTGCGGTGGCCGCCCAATCCTGGAGCCAGACGAGGTCGGCCCGGAGGTGACCGAGGGAGGCGGGGATGCCATGTCGGTCGAGCTGGGTGTCGAGGAGGCAGTAGTGGACGACGGACGGGAGTGTAGCGGGAGCGGCACATCGTGATAGCCATCAAAGCCGCCATGGCCGCCATATAACGCATCGAGGTAGACGACTCCACGCTGTCCTGGCCGGAGCCGAGTCACCACGTTGGCAGGCATATTATGCAAACAGGCTCGGAAAGGACCCGTCTTCCGTGTTTGTCAAGGGGCAGTTCCGCGAGTCTATTCCATCATGGAATGTGCAGAAAGTCTCGAGGATATGTAGCGCGCACAGGCCAGACCCCGGTCTAACATGCCAAGCGGGGGAGCTCCCCCAGAGAGCACGGAGCGTAGAAGAGAGTCCGCGCATCGGCGTCGAGAGGCTGGATTGGCGATGCCTACGGGTGTTGGTGGACGGAGGTGGGCAGCCGTTGCCGATGGTGGGGTACCTCTGTTGGCGTGGGTGAAACGGGTGCGGCGCAGGTACCGTTGTAAGTATAAAAAGTCTCATGCACCGAAGGTTCTGTGCAGCTTCCATGCAGCCTTCCATGCAGCTTCCATGCATCCGTCGAACCAGGCCGCTGCATGGAAAAGGCGGCGAAGGACGCCCTCGAGTCCATGTGCCCCTCAGCCGTGTTCCCCACCCCTCCGCATCAGGCTGCCGTGCCCGTGAAACATTGGCTAGCGCAGCTCGCTCGGGCCAATGAGTGCTCCGCACCTCCTCCGTGAGCCGGACAACCCCAGGCGGGGGCGTCGCATTGCATGGTCAAGGCAGGGCTTCCCGCGCTTCGATGGTCTGGCGGCGGCACGTGCGGGTTGTCAAGAGGGCGTGGTCCACCCTGCGGTTGGACGCAGACCGCCCTTCAACCCGGAACCAGATCTTCTGGATTGGATGGCTGGGTGACCCGAACGGGACGAGGACGGGGTACCGTCGCAGGGAAGATGACGGGATGCGTCCGGGCTCGCCTTGGCGCGCATGAATGGATTCCTTCCAGAAGGCTTCCATGCATACGCCGCGATATTGGGTCCTGGGGAGAATGGTTATTGCCGCAGATCGCCGTGGGGTCGGGTTGTTTGCATCTCTGGCGAGCCTGTTGGGTGGAGTTGGTTGACGAACCAACCTTGTACTCGCCGGAATGACCGAGCGTATTCTCCACCAAACCACCTTACGGCCGCTCGCTGGCGACTCGGCATGCCCGTCGACCTCCGCACGCGGGGGTTGTCTGCCAACCATCCCAGATGAATGCCATGATATTGTCGCTTTCTGTGCTGCTCCTGCCAAACGAGGCAGCTGATGCAACCCGGCGCCGCATGTGCTCGCAGGGAACCTCAACCAGACGAGCGGGCAAGCCGATGTCGACTGAATATCGACTGAATAAATGATTACTGAACAAAAACAAGAGAAAGGATCGGATCATCGCAAGTCCCAAACTGGCTGCCCTGCCGGTGTTGGTGATGGTGATGGTGTCGCTCCCTGCTGCGATCTGTGCCGAATGCACAGGGAACTTGGATGTCGCCCTTTGGTCGGCCGTGGTTGCCAGACTTTACTTTGCCAGTTTACGGCTTGATCAGGCCGATACTGGTAAGGAATTGATTGCCATTGTCCTGGCGGTCCTGCAGATCATGGAAGGTCTAGGAACCGTGACGGGTAGCAAACAAAACAAAAAAAACTTGAAAGTCACGAACGGGATTGGCTTGAAATTCGAGACGGAAGGAGTGTCGGCGGTGTGCAACTGCGGGAATGCCTGGGCTAAACACCCAACCCAGCCCAGATTCGATGGTGCAATGGCTGCTTTCCGTTCCTGCTGAGTCGGGTGACCAGCTCGATTGCTCCTTCCCGGCAAGGTCCGGTCCGCAGTTGGGTTCGGCGCCTTCGTGACGCGTGTGGAAGGCACCGCCCAGCGAACAGAATCAGGTCAGGCCTGGGCTGAAGCCGCCAATTTCTCAGGTCTCCCACTTCCAGGTTCTCATCCAAGGTAAGGCCGGGTAACCTGGGCATACTGGTACTTGTGATTTCAACGGCGGGAATTAGATTGAACCCGGCCCGGCCCCGATTTCAACACCTTCTGCCCTTGAAAGCTAAACACTGAACCTCTAGCATTTCCCAGGCTGTCCCGCCCCAAAATTGCATTGTTTTATTCCTTTTCTTCAGACGCTTCTTGGTCCAATTACGGGACAAGGCTACGGTACCAACGGAAGCGTCAGAATTGAAGCGCCAAGGTGGCGTTTGACGCCCGACGCACTTCGGAGTGTTTCCGCGCTCACCTCTTGACACCAACGCCGTTGGCACAGATGTGTTTGGTCGAGCATCAGGGTACGGCCGGCCCACTCCGATTGGCGCCTTTTTGTATGCCTTTGTTCAACATGGGTATCTTGCAGTTAGCAGTTAGCCTGGACCACGCGACTGAGAACCTGCTTTCTGGGGGACCCCAAGGCGCATTTTTATCGGCAATTCCTCAAACTTCAATTTTGCGGAAATATATATCTATGTAGGTTCGTTGAGACTAGCTGCTCCCACAGCCCTAACTCTGATGATCCTTTCTCGAAGCATTTGCTGTGCCGCGACTGCTCCTCTCATACGCCAGCTGCCTAACCCGAGATCAGACCAAACCACTGCAACAACTGCTGCTCGTTCACAGACGGCGCATGCCCAACACCCTCCCCAAAGAACCCCTGGAGCTTCGTCCCGTCGCCATAGATCTGCTGCTTCCACCCGCCCGTCGGCACGCCATCCACCTCCCGGCTGAACTCGACTCCCAAGACATTGGACCACTGCTTGAGCGCCTCGGTGGCACACTGCGGCCTCACGAGGCCGTCTGCCAGCCCGTGGGTGATTTGCATACGCGGGCGGCGCCCCGTGTAGCCCGGAAACGCATTCCGGACCAGGTTCCCCCACTCCTGCGCCGTCTTCTGAAGCCCTTGGGCACAGGTCTGGTTGGAACTGGCTGGCGTAGCCGCCTCGGAGCCTATCATTGGGAGGGAGCGCAGTCAGCGATTTATTTTAGGTCCTCCAACAACGCCGCGGACGCGCAGTCGGCAGATCGAAATCGAAGCTACGATCCCAACTGTCCTGTTTCACTTCACAGTCCCACCTCTGATGACAGAAACACAGAAACTGGACTTACCAGCGGCGCAACCAAACGCCACGCCCGAGTACGCCGCGCCGGCCGCAAACACGTCCGGATACGAGCCCGCCAGCAGGTTGGTCATCATGCCGCCCGACGAGAAGCCCATGACGAAGACGCGCTCGCTGTCGCCGCCGTGCCGCTCGAGCGCGTACTGCACCATGCTGACGATGCCCGCCGCGTCGCCACCCTGCCCGTGCGTCAGGCTGTCGGCGCTCTGCACGTCCCAGCAGTTGCTCATGTGCGGCGTGCTCGGGTAGACGAGGATGAAGCCGTTGGCGTCGGCGTGCGAGGGCAGCTGGGTCTGGCTGAACCATTGCTGGGCGGTGCCGCCGCAGCCGTGGAGCTGGGGGGTGGTAAGTTGTCAGCGCGACGTGCGGCTTGGGTTTGGGTAAAATGCTTACTGCGACGATGACGGCCGGCTTGGCGGCCAGCTTGTCAGGGACATAGATGTTCATCTGGATATTGGTCGGGTTGTTGCCAAAGTCGCTGACTGGCTGCAGCGAGGCGCCGAGGCATGTCGCCGCCGTGGCGGCGAGCCCAAGGAACGTCTGAAGGAACATGGTGGTTGACACGGGGTTTGGCGAGGGTCGAATTGCCGGTGACACGGTTATCGCAACATCTTGAAAGTTGGGCGAGGACGGTCGTTGTTGGTATATATACAGCTGCCGCTCAACCCTCTCCCCTTCGCTATTACGTTTCCATACCAGATGAACCCGGCCGGAGATCGGCATGTTCCAACTTCCAACATCCAAGAAGATTTCGAAACGACGGGGAATTCGTAGGGCCACTTACTTCCCTTTCCGGCGCCCGCCCCGAGGCGATGTGCCGCTAAGACGGGTAAATTACACGGCGCTACCTTGTCTGCGGTTGAGCCGCCGAACTGAGCCAAGATCGAAGGTTATATGTGTATGGCATATATTAATGCCTGTGACGAAACCTCGGCACTTCTGCACGTTGGCAGCCAGTGTCGGCAACCGGGTCTGGGGTAACGGGGTGCCGTGGTGCCGTGGTGCCGCGATTGGGGCGTTTGTAAGGGGATGCTGATCAATGCAACGGTAGGGCAGCCAAACCTGGTGTCGGGACTCGGAGATGCTTCCAAGGGCGCCGTTTTATCCTCCACCAGGGTAACATCAACGTACGTCACGCCCTGAAAGCGGTTATGCCTTCTCTGATGTTGATGGGAGGAGACCACGGCAGTTGGACATCACGAAGTACCATACAAAAGCCCCCTGGCGCCACTGAGACTTGGCATCAGACATAAGGTAACCTGTCTCAGCCTGTTACCTCCTTAATTATGGAGTTGCTCGTGAAGGAACATCTCCAAAAATAAAACTGAGCCTTCGTTACTCAATGTCTTGAACTACATGTAATGCCTACGTGTATATTCGGCTGGCTCTTCGATCCCAGCTAGCCATGAATACAATGCATTCAATTTGCAGTTTCACTTGGGTCGACCCCTGACCACAACAAGTCGACATCATACTAATATCACGCAGCTTCCATTTCGAGCAACCACTTCGCGAGCCCATATACCCGCAACGCCCTTGTCCAAAAATCAATATCTGAACCCACAAGTTCAACTCCAACCCAACCTAACAAACTCCGACGACTAACCCACAACTCAACGACTCCCATCTTCCCTCATCAACTCCAAACCCAGGTAGGTACATATACCTCACGCTACTAATCAACAGCCATACCTCATCCCCAATCCCATCCCCTCCCCATCCCCCTGCAAAAACCCCACCCCAGTAGTACCATCCCCATTATCATCATCCGCAACCTCCAACCGAAAACACATCTCCTCCTCGCGACACGCAAAACTATCCACCGTCGCCACCTCCCCGGCCGCAAACCGCGTCGTGCCCACAAGCGACCCGGCCGCCGGCCCGTCCAGCGCGTAGACATTAACCGTCGCAGCACCACTGACCTGTGCCGCGGGCGAGGACAGGTCGAGGAAGAGCGTGCAGGGGCCGGAATCGCCGGATGCGGACTGGGTGGAGGAGGAGTTGGCGGGGAGGGCGAAGGCTATTTCTACTGGCGGAGGTGGGTTTGAGTCTCGTTTCTTTTCAGTGTTGGGGGGTTGGGGCCGTTTTTTGGGGGGTGGCTGGGGCCGCGGTTGGGAGGTGGTGTCGGAATCGGAGTCTGTGCCTGTGTCCTGGGCTTGTTGGGAGTTGGAGTCCGGGGGGCTGATAGTGATTTGGATTGGGTAGGGGGGCTCGGTGTCTGGGGGCGAGGAGCGCGGGGTTGGGTAGGCGGTTGGGCAGTCGGAGGAGGAGTCTTGTTTTGGGAGGAGGTTTTTGGTTTTGCTGCGTGGAGAGAGGCGGTTTGGTGTGTTGGGGGGCGTTGCTGAGGTTGGGGGGGAGAGGAGGAGCCAGAAGACCACGGTTGGGAGGCGCATGTTTGGGAGCGGCCGACTTGGACTGTTGGGCTGAAATCAGCCCGGCTGATGGACTGTTTGTTGATGTAGAGTGCTGGATATGGCTTTTGTGATGTGTGCTTGAGCGTTTTGATGGCCGAGGTAGGTTGTGATTTGATACGATGTGTAAGGGAGGTTATTCAGCTCTCAAGTGGACCGCATTCTTTATACCCGACGCGGCAGGAGGATGAACTCAGGATTAGGGGGTCGAGAGGACTGGAGGAGATTCAATTTTGCCTCACGTAACGCTCACGCGGCCACGACGTAGGTAAATGTCACATGCCAAGGTGCAGTGAGGAGTGCATGCTTGTGACTTATTCCGTTGGCACAGACTAAGTTGCTTAATTCCCGGGGAGATGTGCTATTGGGGGCAATTGTGTTGTGCTCTCAACAGCTTGGGCGAAGCCAGCAACTAGGAGTGAAGCCAACCTTGTCGACGACACGCGCTGAGGGCCCGGGAGTGGATGGGTGATACCCAGCGAGATATATATATCTTCTCATTCGTGCTGTCGGGGTGATCCGGTAATGCTTCAGGGAACGTGTATCATGACTTCATGTAGGGCTCAAGCTTGGGTCAGCTGAGCGCCCAGGTAGCTGTCATTTTGTCTTTCGTCACTTGTAACAACCGGGGCAGGGGAGCTGACGGTCAACGAAGAGTTTATACCTTATCAATGACCATATCCAACGGCTTCATTGAACCAACTCTCCAAGACACTAACCCAGTATTCAACAATGCGCAACCGATTGGGCCCAGCGGCGAAATGCAAACCTTTCCTTAGTAAAGGAGGTGAACTGCCGTGAGACGGCAGCAGGTGAAACAGCGGCAGTTTTCCTATGTGCAGCTGGGTACAGCGCGCCGCGCTAGCTGCGTACTTGACGTCGAGACGGATCATAATTGAATCCGCATTCATTTGGGTGCGTCGCTGCCGTCTTGATCGCACAGGCGGGCAACCTCCTGACGTTCATGATATCGGTATTGGGGAAAGCTGCATGTCGTACATCATGCCCCACGATTGATCCATGGGACAAAAAGAACTGGGCAATGATTCAATAAATCTCGAGACCTGAAGGGGATGAAGAGAGCCCAGTTTCGTTGCAATGTGAGATGTGTGTGGCGATGCTGCCAGAGACTGAAGGGGAAGGTTTTTAAGACGTAGGGAGAAGGCCTTTTCTGAGAAGCTCGAGTAGGTAGGTATCGTCGAAGAGTCGAACGAGGAGTCCCAGAACCAATGTCGATGTTTTGTGAGATGGATTGAAGCTTGGCATTCAGGCCGGGCGCGGACTTGCAGCCCCGCAGGTGAAGGGCCCCACTAAAAAGTAGCGATAACGATAGCAAGGTCCTGCTGCAGCAAGCCGGGAAAAAATCTCCATTGCCAGCGGCACAAGGACCCTGACAACAGGACCACGGCACTCGACAAGATGGTCAAGAGAAAGGTTGCCGCGCTCGAAAAGGTCGAGGCCGACTTGGTCAACCTGCAGTACAAGATCCGGAGGGATCCCAGGTTTGTCACCAGCGCGAACCTGCGCATTCCCGCAATGGCTAACACCAGCTCAGATCGTACGCCCAAGAGTTCCACGACCAGTGGCTCGCATACGATGCGCAGCGCCAGATCTTCATCTCGTCCCCCTCAACCGTCTCGAGCGACGACGTCAAGAAGTTCCACGACCTCGTCGACCTAGTCGCCCACGTCGCAGACCTCTACCCCGAGCTCACCGCCCCGTACCCGGGCCACCTCAAGGACCTCCTCAACCAGCACCATGCGACGCTCGACAAGGAGCTGCGCGAGAAGGTGGTGGGCAGCCTGGTGCTGCTGCGGAGGAAGGACGTGATCGACTCGACCAGCCTGCTGACGACCCTCTTCCCGATCCTCGTCTCGACCCCGAGCAAGACGCTGCGGTCGCTGCTGTACACTAAGATCATCAGCGATCTGCGGGAGTCAAACTCCAAGACGACAAACCACCGGCTCAACCGCACCATCCAGACCGTGCTGCACAACCTCGTCACGTCGGACCGCACCTCGACCAAGGGCATGTGGGCGACGCGCATCACGCGCGAGCTGTGGCGCCGCCAGATCTGGACCGACGCGCGACCGTGCGATGTCATGAAGGAGGCATGTCTCAGTGACAATGAAAAGGTTGTTATTGGCGGCGTGCGGTTCTTCTTGGGCGGAGACAAGGAGCGGGAAGAGCTCGAGGACGAGTCGAGCGACGAGGACGTCGACATCAAGAAGGTCAAGCACCAGGGGACGATCAACAAGAAGACGAAGAAGCGCCAAAAGGCGTACGAGAAGGCGGTCGACAAGATCAAAAGGTAGGCTGTCTCTTCTTCACCCCGCCACCAACCGTGCTGACCAAAACAGGCACGACCGCAAGAAGCACGCGCCGCATCCGCTCAACTTCTCGGCCCTGCACCTCATTCACGATCCCCAAGGGTTCGCCGAGAAGCTGTTCCAGAAGCACCTGCAAAACACCAAGAACAGGTTCTCGCTCGAGAACAAGCTGCTTATCCTGCAGCTGGTGACCCGTCTTGTCGGCCTGCACAAGCTCACCATCATCTCGCTCTACTCATGGTTCGTGCGCTATCTGACGCCCAAGCAACTCAACGTCACCTCGTTCCTTGCCTCGCTGGCCCAGGCGACACACGACCTGGTGCCTCCAGACGTCATTGAGCCCCTGGTCGTCAAGATCGCCAACGAGTTTGTCTCGGAGGCGTCCGCGTCCGAGGTGGCCTCCGCAGGCATCAACGCCATCCGAGAGGTGGCTCTTCGTCAGCCGCTCTGCATGACCGAGACTCTCCTGCAGGATCTGGTCATGTACCAGCGGAGCAAAGACAAGGGCGTGGTGATGGCAGCCAAGGGGCTGCAATCCCTCTACCGCGAGGTCTACCCCGAGCTGCTGCAGAAGAAGTACCGCGGCAAGCAAGCGACCATGGGCCTGCGGTCGGGGGAGGTCAAGCAGCGGCAGTTTGGTGAAGTCGAGGCCGGGGGCATCGAGGGCATCGAACTGCTCGAGCAGTACAAGGAGGAACAGAAGAGAAAGAAGCGGGAGGAACAAGCCTTGGAGAACGGGGACGGCGAGAAGAAGGACGAGGACGAGGAGGAAGACGAGGGCTTCAACTCGGACGAGTGGGAGGTCGCCTCCACCGACAGCGACTCCTCCGGTGGCTGGATCGACGTCAGCAGCGACTCGGACGACGACGAGCCAGCCAAGAAGAAGCGCCGCAAGGAAGACGACACCAACGACGCCCCGGACCTCGTCGACACCACCGCCAACGAAGAAGAAGCCGAACTCAACCGCATCTCCAAGCTCGCCACAACCTCGATCCTCACCCCAGCAGACCTCGCCAAGCTCGAAGAGCTCCGCCGCGAGGCCAAGGTCGACAAGGCGCTCGGCCGCACCTCGAAGCGCAAGAAGGAGCTCATCGACAAGCACATCGAGGACGGGCTCACGGCCGACGACATCGAGCTGCCGGCGCAGCTGGGCAAGAAGACAACCAAGGAGGAGCGCGTGGCGCTGGCGCGCGAGGGCAAGCCCGGGCGCGAGGAGCACAAGTCGACGCAGGCTATCCGCCGCGCCAAGAAGGACGCCGAGGGCAAGAGCACGACCAACAAGGAGAAGGCACGCAAGAAGAATTTCTTGATGACGATTGGCAAGGCGCGGGCCAAGAATAAGAGGAGTCTGGTGGAGACGAGCAAGACGATGAAGAACCATATTGCGAGGAGTAAGAGTGGCGGGCGGAGGAGGAATGGCGTGTAAGCCGGCTGTCTACTTTTACTCGCTTTGGAACCTTGTGATCAATACAAACCAGAGGGAGAATGAGGAAGTCATTCTGAGTTTGAGCTCGGCCAGGGCGGAGCTGATATTTACTTACAATGTGTGGCTAATGTTCGTGGCACGACACTGTGATGTTGCGGTCCGGAGAGGGAGGTGTTAGGCAAAAGGTAATGGCGATTCTTAGATCCCTGTTTTGACCCCCCAGCACCAATCACTGGAAATAGTCCTGTGGTCTAGCGGTTAAGATTTCGCTCTTATACCCCTCGCAAGGGTCATGGGTATGCGACGGTCGCGGGTTCAATCCCCGCCAGGACTATTCATTTTTGTGATTGGCACTCTACTCTCTCCAGTTTGGAAAGTTGGCCCTGATTTCGTGCAGCGTGCATGTTTTGCTGGCTGTTTGGCCCGTTTCTGTGCTGGAAATTGATCCGGCAGTTTTTTTTGGCGCCATGGTCCCTGGAACGTCCCTGTTCTGGCGGGTGGGAATCTCGCTAATCTCACGTGATCGGGACCGATGTTTTGCTGTTCCTTCCATTTTTTGCGGACCCCAACCGAAAATTAGCTCGCCGGGCCCACACTTTTGCAGATTCTCTTGCGTCACTCGAAACCTGATGGACCTGCCAGTTCCTTCTGCAGATCCCGACCCCGAAGGTTCCCGAGCAGAACGGAACACAGCCACAACCAGAGCAGACAACCGAGTCCACCGTGACCGCCACAAACGGTCTCACACCGCCACAGCGCCCATTGCGCTTTGTCGCCTTTGTCGCCTTTTCGGGGCCAGCGAGGTTGATGAGCCGTCAGGGTCCTCCTGTGGATCGACGATCAACGGCGACGACAAGGACATGGCCATCAGGTTGAGGCACGGGATGTGGGCGTGGACGGGCAGGTTTGTTCCAGACCTGTGGTTCCTCCTCAGGACTGTGGACCACAGGGCAGACGGCATGTCAAAGTTAATGATCGGCATGAACTGTGGTCGTTGGCAGGAACTCGTGAAACAAGAGGGTTCGTGGGGCCTCTGTTTTGACGAAACCCGCCGAATCTTCAAGTCGATGGCCCAAGTCGTCAGCGTTGGGAACACAACAGGCTTGACATGGACTGTTGGTTGGCCGGTTGCTCGTTTGTTTGGTCCGGCGGCTCGTCTGATGATTGCGAATCTCCGTCCAGATCTGGACGTGCACAGCCTCGCACAGCGGGAAGCTGATGATTTGGCGAGGAATTGCCGCCAGAGGCCGCCCGTCCCAGACTTTCCAACAAGCCAACAACAAAACGTCCCCCAACCCCCCAACTGCCGGGTCGGTTTGTGGGCGAAACTGAAGCGGTGGGTTTATGAGTGGAGGAACGGCGTCCACCGTGAAACTGCCTCACAAGCTTCTGGGCCACTTCTATGTTGGCGATCGGTATGGATCCAGCGCAGCGAAGATCGACACGATTCAGCAGGGCGGTCCTGGAGAGCTGGAACCGCAGCAGAGAACAAAGCCTTGGAGACCGGACGTTGCGGTGGGCTTGTTGAAGGCGGAGCTTCCACGGGCAAACAGCGGACTCGTCGGACACGGCATTTGCCGATTCACCGACTCGCCGACAAAGCGGCGTTTAGCTCAGTCTCCGGGCATTTCAGCGAGCTGCACTTTTTTGTTGCGGTTCCCTGTTCATGCCGCCGGCTCTCTCGCACAGCGGAATGGCTTGATGGTAAATTGCAGCCACCGCTGGTATGACCATCGCATTGTTCTCTGGAGGTTCCCTTCCCTAGTAGGTACTCCGTGTCCGCTTCAAGTTCACAGCATGTGGAGCACCATTCCGGCTGATGCAGCGGAATAGAAGTCAAACCTCACAACTACACAGTAAAACTCAGGAAGTGGCAGCAGTGGCAGGTTGAGAGAAACATCTCTCAGTGTTTATTGACGTGGGCACGATTGAAGCGCCGAGTCCAGGTTTCATCCCTTTTGTCTCATCCAGGGATTCCACACCGCAAACGCCGAGTGAGGCAGTGCAGGGCGAAGGAGCCAACAGGGTCTCCCAATTTCCAAGGCTCGAGCACCGCCCGTGAATTCCGGCCTTCTCTGCGCCTGCCCGACGCTCACAGCGCAGTTCTGCCCAGTTGTGCAACCCCCCACGATCTTCGGGCCATCGAAGGGAAACAACACGTAACTCTGCAACAAGGCAGCAGTTATCGCAAAAGCCACTCGCTGCTCTTCTTGCGTCCGTCCTGAGGCCGTTACCCGTGAACCAGTAGAAAAGGCGGGAGTGGCTCGGCTGAGGGCGGTACTTTGACGGCGCTGCATTTCACAGCCGGGACAAAGTACCTTGGCGGACGCTCGGAACAGCGGCGAGCAGGACCAACTCATTGCGCCGTGTGGCCGTCGAACAGGCTATTTCCCCGAGCCGCCTCCTGATTCGCCGGCGAGCCCAGGAATTTGTGGAGCCGCCCGCCCAGAATTGGCTGATCGGTTCTGCTCGCATTGGCTTACGCGTCCCCTTCCCAAAGCGACACATATCCCTGCCACGGGCATTGCCTGCTGCAACCACCGCCCGGTTCTTGCGCACGCTTTCAAAACCCGTGCTCCCTGCCTTCCCGCCCGCCTCCTCTTCCCCTTACACTTTTTGCATCCGAACACGCCTGCCAAACAACCATCCCAAACTCATCGATCCGAACGATCTGCGAACAGCGGAGACTGCGACAAAGCAACCCGGCGCAATTAGCGACAGAGTCGACGGATTCCGCGCCACTTTAGCACCGATTAGTCATTTCCCCAGGGGGGATCAGTGTCGGGCAAACGCAATGGCTGGATCCCAACAGGGCGGCGGGTTCGACCCTCTGGAGTTTATGGACTTTTCCCAGTACGACAACAACAGCAACAACAACCTCTACCAGACAGGATCGTCCTCGATTTCGCTCAAGTCGGAAGGGTCGGATGCGACGTCGTCGCTGTTCCCGACAAACCAGGGCTTCACCGCGCCCAGCCATCAGTACAACCTCTACAAGCAGCAAACAGGTCTCGTCCCGGGCGCTTTGACCACCACCCTGTCGATGAACGAGCCCCACGGATACTTCCAGGAGTACCTCGATCTCGAACAGCACGACATGCTTAGCGGGCTGGGGGAGGCAGAGGATGTGGCGTTCGATTTCAGCGCGCCGCTGACGAGCGGGATGGAGACCTCGGGGTTGGATCTGGGCTTCCAAACGCCGTCACCCGATGCCGGGCTTTACTTGAACTCAACCATCAACCCCAGCGCCATCGGCGGCCAGGAGCCTGATGCGCTGACTTCGCCCCTGCCGTCGACACCCGCGCTGTCGAGCACCCCGGGCCGCGTGTGGCCGGGGATGCACCAACAACAGGCGGCGCTCAGGGCACAGCAGCAGCAGAAGCAGAAGCAGCAGCTGCTGCAGAGGCAACAACAGCAGCTGCAGAGGCAACGCGTCCAGCAGGCCAAGCAGGCGCAGAAGGCCAGGTCTCCGCAGACGAGCAGCTCCATCGCCGACCAGAACGTGCAGCACATCCTCAACTCGATGCGCGCCGAGCCCGTGCAGTACACGCCCATCAAGAGCGTGCCGCAGGTCAACTTCACCAAGAAGCAGAAGTGCGAGGCCGAGATGGACGAGGACGAGAAGTTCCTGGCCAGCGAGGAGGGCAAGAAGCTCAGCAGCCAGGAGCGCCGCCAGCTCCGGAACAAGGTCTCCGCCCGCGCCTTCCGCGGCAGGAGAAAGGGTAAGCACATGTCCCCAGCACACCTCATCATCACCGCATAACTAACCCACCCTCGCAGAGTACATCGGCTGGCTCGAGGGGCAGCTCACGGACCGCATCAACGACGCGGGCCTCCTGCGGGCGCAGAACCACGCGCTCATCGAGGAGAACGCGCGCCTGAGCAGCCTGACCAAGATGCTCCTGTCGTCGGACCAGTTCCGCGACATGCTCAGCGACCTCAGCTCGGACCCGCAGAAGCTCGCCGGCTTCCGCGCCGCCGGCGAGCCCCAGGCCCAGCAGCAAGCCCGCCAGCAGGCCCAGCAGGAGGCCCAGATGCAAGCCCGCCTGCAGGCCGACAAGGACGCCAACCCCCACGTCGCCGAGCAGCAGCACCTCCAGTACCAGGAGCACTTCCGCCTGCACATGATGTCCGGCCACGCGTAAGCTGTGTCTGTCTGACTGTGTGTGGCTTTGAAGTGGGATTGATTGGAGCGGCTTGAACTGTGTGGAGTTGGGAAGGGTTGGCGTTGTCGGGCTTTCTGGGTTTGGGGTATTTGGACTGGTTGTGCATAGCGATATACTCTGATTCTTTTTGTATAGTCTATTTTCTTACTCTATCTGTTTATTTCCCCCCTGCTCTATCTACTCTGCTCTCATGCGGGAAGAGTTGCCTGGCGTCGAGCCGGTTTGAGGTCTAGAAGAATACAATTTGCTCTCCATAGTTGGCTCTTTCGCTCCGCTCTATTGCGTCCAGTGTTCAAGTCTGGTGTTTCAGACGGCCCAGTCACCGTAAAGCATGTTGTCTGTTCGTCATCCGTCTGTTTTAAGCTTAAATGTCCTGCCCTGTTTGTTACCCTGCTTTTGTTGCCCCGCTTGATGATTCCCATGTTTATGAGTATGGTTTGCGCTTTCAGGACTCCGGCGCTAGCGAGCGGGATTTGTTTCGCGAGGATGCTGAAGGGAAGCGTGGTGATGTTGCGGGAGGATCGCCGATAACTCTTAACGAATTTAAGTATTAATTACCTTAATATCCATCGACCCATCACCTTATCCATCGTGCCCATCTTGTTCTACGTCTACTCTAGTCAACTCCTCCTTTACCTGAAATCCCCGGGCAACCCGGCAGTTTGCCAAGTGCTAGCCATCTCCGCAATCATTCCCTCGCCCGGCATCTCATGCAGAGGCAGCTTCGCCGGTAGCTGATGACCGTTTTGCCACACATGCGCATCTGCCGCCACCGCCCCATCCTGCCGCTGTCTCCTCTTCTTTTTCCGCCACAAAATGAAACCTACAGCCAATGCTCCCAGCACCGCCAGGGGTATCGTCACGCCAATGGCCACGATTCCGCCCGTGGAGAGGCTCGAATCAGTGGCGGGCTCAGACGATGGCGGAGGAGGGGTGGTGGTTGTAGAGCTTGTTCCCGAGGGAAAAGGCGATGTCTCTGACGTAGAAGCGTCGGGTTAGGAGTGTGGCCGGGTGGCAGACACGACGAGTGCGAGGCGAACAGAGTCCTGTTGTAGCCAAAATAAACACCAGTGCACCAGGTTCCAGGTGGCGTGAAGGTTGTCGTGAGAGGCACCAGCGGAAACGACGAAATGAGCGGTGGTGACCAGACCGCTGTGGATGGAATTGGTGGCATCCCAGCCACGCTCGTCGATGATGTAGGCGGAGGGGGTGGTGGGCTAACGTTATACGACATGGTGAAGCTTCCAAGGCAGTAAACACCGCATAGAGCAAGAGTCTTTCTGTGCAAACATTGAAGTTTCGTTCCACAATGGCCTTAACAAGAGCTGGCCTCTGGTTTTGAACGGCTCAGGGGTCAGTGTCCTCCTAAGCCTTCTTGCAGTTCCAAGAGCAGGAGATCGGACCGACTCGCCAATTAAATTGCTATATGTTCATCCTGCAGTTCTTCCTTGGCAGGTTGCGAAGAGAACCGTGCATATATTTGGCGACCATTTGTTTGTATCATTGGCCAATTATAGCCGAGTCTTTAGCTCAGCCTTGCCTCCGGTAGGGAGCAAGGCGAATCGCAGGAGGGGTAGCGGAGCGGTATTTGAAGTGTGTGAAGGATTGTTGCGAGATGGGGGCGCAGTGAATAAGAAGCGGGTGGCCGAGAGGGGAAGGACAGCTCGGCAAAGCAAGCGGGGGAGACAGGGCTAAGAAGTGGCTAGGCAGTCTCAAAGATGAGAAACCGGAGTTCAATCACCAACCACGGTGTGATCTTCAGTCGTCTCCTAACTTTAACACTCCTACAACCTACCTATATAGACCAGTTGTGACTTGCTTGCTCCCCCTAGCGATGATGCCCCCTAAAAACACACCCGTCCTGACCGTGTTCCAGCACAGCCTAACAAGTCGGCTAATTCATCTACATTATTGAACACAGCTCGCTGAATGTTTGTTTAGACCAAATTACCAGATGATTCCCGCCCCGCTACCGCTCCCTAAACACAACCCTACACCCGCATAATAAGATTCCCAGACTTCACATAAAATTGGCGTGAAGATAGTTAGGGTACATGCGAGCACATACTCAGCGTAGAATGCCGAGCAAACTCTCTACAAAGGTCACATCATAACACCCCCACAAAGACAGGAGGCAAAGCCAGCGACTGGACGCACACGGCCTCGCATGCGCCGGCCGACAGAGGGTCCGCAGTTAGGAGAGAGTACTAGTTACATATACAGGGTAGTTCAACGCGACAAGTGGCTGGTCCTTGCTCCCACAATTCACTCTCCCATTGTTGCTCACCTGTGCATACTTCCATAATTACTCGTCCTTGAGCAGGTCCCACGACAGCTAGCGCCTAGCTCTTGTTCGATGATGGACTCAAAAATGACTGATACCACGTACTCCTAGTAACTATGCAATTATAGCCCAGTCTTCGTCTTCCTGGCAGCTCTCCATTGCCAACTTGATGCACGCAAAAATCGAAACACTTCTGTGCCGGACGAACACCTTGCGCGAATCTGCCAAGCTCCCTGCTTCGAAGAAACGCAACTTCTCGTTCTCACTCGTCACCGTCACGCATCGCTTTCCACTTACGGCTCTGCCGACAGCACACCATCGCAGATTATCGCCGAGATAATGTCTTTGCTCCCACTCGCGTGCCAGAAGTCTCAGCTGCATTGTTGTCGAGTACCCGCTGGATTCAACGTGATTTGCAAAGGCCAAGGCGTCTATCGACTGCTCCCAGCTGGTTGGGACCCTTGCGTCCCCCAAGCCACTGGCGTGTATGACGATTCGCCAAGGCACAGACACCTGTATATACGTGGCTACATACAGTGTCTGAGGACCGGCAGCCCCGTCTGTTCTCCACAAGTGCACAATCTTGACGTCGAGCTCGTTCTTTGCCTCTCGCTCGTCAAGACAGCATCGCTCCTCCTCGTACAACTTGATTGTGCTCGGATGGGTCTCGATTATTCGACCAGCGACCACTGCGTTTCGGGTGTCTTCAGTGAATCGGGCCAGCTTGCCCTCAACCCCAATCGCCTTCAGTGGCCCCGGGGCTCGATGGAGAGCCACAATGCTTCTCTTGTCTGTCAACGTCCTGTCCCACTCCTCGAGTGCGGCGGAATATGCGACGTAACCATTGCCCGCAACAGCCAGATCACCGGACTGGGCGACGGCCGCTCCAGGAACCAAGATTTCGATTGCTCTTCTCCTGAGTCCCAGAAGGTGTAAGCTTTCCGATCTGCCACCTGTCGCTCTCCCCCGATCCGTCGCAGAAGACTGCAAAGCATAGCAGCGTCCTCCTCCAACTTGAATGGTTCGAGTGGTCGGTAAAAGAGATTGCGTGGAATCTCGGCGCAAAAGGCAAGCAGAAGCGCCTCTGCAGCGATATGGATGGCATGTTCAATGATCGCTTCTTCGCCTGACCCGGGCCCAACGTCGCTGGCACACAACAGCATGACCTTGCCATATTCGTCGGAGTAGCGGCCGCATGCATTGACTATCTTGCTCCCCAGAACGTCGAGATCGCTGCGACCATCCCAGGGACAGGTGGTGTTGTTCTTGAAACTCGCCAACAGCACCGCCACCGTCCGCGTCCGTCGAGTTTCATCGAGACGCTCCCATCCAAAAAGGACCATGACTGCGGTGTAGGACTTGAGCCATTCATACGAGCACAATTCCACGAGTGGTTGAGCCGCAGTGCATCGCTTGTTGAACAGATGACCAAATTGTGTAGCAACCTCCACGAGAGCTGCAGCGAGATGTCCCACGGCATCCACTGCTGGTGCGGAAATCGCAGTAGCTATCTGGTTTCGAGCGCATTTCAATGGCGATGAGTGTTGTTTCTGTGAGTCCATGGAGCCGTGGCTCGCAAGGTCCGAGTCAAACAAGGTTACTGGCACCGAGTCCCCCGTGGCAGTCCAGTTCTGCACGACCCACCGACCAGCGAGCTCGTTTGCCGATGGTTCCTCGAGGCGAATGCTCAGCCGAATCAAGCTGTGTCCGCTATGGCCCTGTTGCGCCGGTGCCGGATAGACCCGTACCCTTCTGACAAGCACTTCAACCTCGGTGGGATAGAGCCAGACGAAGAGGAAGGCCACCCATACTCCGTTGCGGGCGCCCCGAAGAACAACCAACAGGTTTTCTGCATTGTGAAACCCCGTGATCGCCTCGCACACGAGCTCCGCAAGCTCCTTGATGTCGAGCCCCAGGTTGAGGTCTTCGATCTGCCGTTGTTGGATGGCTGCCTGGTGATGAACAGCAGCGGCCAACGAAGTGTACACCTCGAAGGCCGCGGCCTGCCGCGCCATGTTCTCGTGGCAGCCGTTCATCGCGTCCGCGAATTGACGAACTGGGCCGGATGGAATGTCGTAACCAATGAGACTGCCGTTGAGTCGCATGAGTTCATGCATCAATTGGCTCGCCTGGTCGGTGCCGAAACAGACTGTGCAACCGCCAAGGAGCAAGAAGGACGCAATCAACCACTTGTTGTCACTCGCTGTCTTGACAAGGTTTCCCGCCGGGTTTCGATCTAGTCCGATTAGAATCGAGAGCCCGGTCCAGCTCCAGAGCTTCGGTGCCGGGTGGCTCCTCAAAGCGTGTTCTCCGTCCCGGATGCGATTGGGATCGACCATGAGCCAGCGCCCGAGTCGCTCAAGGGGGGGGATGACCAGCGGCCCAACATCCTCTCGGAAACACTGTGGTAGGATCTTGCCCAGGTTCAGAACAAGGCTGCTGGCGACAACCCCCGATGTTTTGGCAGCTTCAATAATGTCGAATTGAGGTTGAACCGCACTCATATTAGCGGCTTAGTGAGCAAGATATATTTTCGTTGGATTGAGAGAGTGTCTGAGTGAGGATACTGGTAGGTACTAGGAGAAGGAACTTGAGGGAAGAGGAAAGAAGCTGAAAAGGTCGCCACGGATCAATGAGAACTGGCATGGGCTTTATCAGGCCGAGCTCAACGCCATGAGAAAGAAAAGCCACTCGCAAACGAGCCAATCCCTACCGTCGGTAGGGCACGGGCGGGAGGCGGGGTAGCAATATTTTGCCCACCTACAGTGAGGAGAGTATCCATTGGCTCCCTCTGCCCCTGGCTTGCAGGAAGTCCTGGTGGGTGGCAGGTGGGTGGTGAGGTGTGGGAGGTTTTGGTGTGTGGGAGGTTTTGGTGTGTGGGAGATTTTGTCTGAGAAGGTGAGCTTAAGTGAGGTGTATACTCTGTATACCTGGACACAGCATACCTTACCTGGACACAGCAGAGGGCCAAACGTGGCGGATACATAGCGGTGTGGTGATGGTGGTGAGCGAGTTTAAGCCTTTTACTCTAACCGAATATTCTCTCGTTCTTTTGAGGTCGTGCTTCGGCCAGCGTCCTTCCGCCTTATTATGCCCCTCCCGTCCCCGATGGTGTGGGATGGAGTGGGGTGGCCTCCCAGCTCAGCAGCCTCACCCGTTATCATGTTGCTTTCCTGTTCCCAAATCTCGATCCCCCTGGCTTTCGAAGTTTGGGATGCTGGCCCATTCTAGCCAGTGGGCCGAACGCCCTGTCGAACGGGAGAGCCCGAACAACCACAGCAGGCGGATGTGGACGACACACAACTCGGATATTAGCCATCAAAGGGGCCGGAGTCTTGAGAGATCTGAACCCCGCCGGCAATTCACCTCTCGCCTCGGATCTACGTGACGATGTCGTTGGAAGGACCCCTGAATTCCACTTGCCCCACTCGATGCAGCCCCGGTGCCGCTCGGCGCAGTCCGTCCATGGACGTCAAGTCTGCAGCTCTCAAGCCGGTTCGCCCAACCAAGGTGTCGAAGACTCGCAAACCGGCACGGCCCACTCTTTCGGGGGGGGGGGGGGGGCGGGCTGCCGAGGCGCCGGCCGCAGTTGGGCTCCTGCCGAAAGATTGACGCCGCTGAGCTCTGCCTAGCAAGGAGCCAGGATAACCAACCGGCGAAACCCGACGGAGCCACGGATCAACGTGATGAGATTCGTCGTAGCACCAGGATAACGAGTGTTGGTGCGCCAAAATGCTACGGTGAAGCCTAATAATGTCGAACCGGAACCGCAGGAGGCGTCAAGCCACCGCTGAGCTGGCGCATATCTACCCCCCCTCTTCCATCTGCGTAGCCGAGCCCAGTGAAAGGGATCTCCCAACAATCAACAACTTCAACAGCCCTACTGAATGCCCTCAAGGTGGTGATATTTGGTGTCGCTCCATTTGCTCCATTCCACGCGCAGTGGTTCAACAAATAAAGCCTCATTTTCTACCCAGCGTACATGAGGCCTTCTGGTAATTATTACTAGCATCACCCTGCCTCTGCCAGAATCAGAAACGGCTTTACCAACCTTCACCATGCTGGGATCCATGCCTTTACCAAGCAGGAAACGGCTTCGCCATGCACCGCAGCCAGTGGACCAGTGCAACGTATATACAATAAGTTACAACTGATGACGTGGCCGTAGGCTGTAGGATTAAGTACGTGAATGTCTGGGGCTTTGTATAGATGATGATGAATTCTTTGTGCTTCATCATCTGGTTAAGACTCCCTTCCGAATTTTGAAAATACATGTGTCGCGGGACAGCGGAGTCTAACCCGTGCCGGGCGTGGGTGAGGGATCAATAGCCCAGCCCAGGGACATGGAACAAACCAACATGGAACACCGAGTTTCAAGAATGCCATGCAAGGATACGATAGGTCGGATGACTGGGACAGTTAACGTGTCGTCCAAGACAGATGGAAACAATATTCACAAGTATCTCACGAAATTCTAGTCGAGTGTGCATCCTGCTCTACAAGGCCATGCTACCCGATCCTGTCGCCCGGTTGCGGTTGTTTGTCGTCAGCCGGTTAAATGTTAGCAATTCGGATCTTGGGATGCTCTTACGCGTCACCACCTTAATCCCGATGCGAAACATGCCTTGGGGCCAATTGGAAGAATGGAGAAGCAGACCGGGACTATGTCCACGGACCCCGGCTGCTGACAACGGGTGCGACATGCTTATGCAGGCCTGTGACAAAGGTCGAGCATTTCAGCACTTTATCTGGGGGCCTTGGACTCCCACCCGCCGGCTTTGCCGTGTCCATTCTTCAACTTGACCCGGGGGTTTATGATGGGAAAGCAACGCCTGGCGTGCGACCGATGCCACGCCCTGAAGGAGAAGTGCATCTTTCAAGGCAACAACCTCGCGTCGGCTTGTTCGCGTTGCTCCAGACTCGCCACATCATGTGGTATATCAAGAAGAAAGAACGACGTTGGACGCCCGCGCAAGCCCGAGAGGGCCTCCACACGGCCACAGGCCGGCGCCGAGTTTGTCTGGTTTGGCTTCCCCGTCTGGAACGGAGAGCAAAACGAGGATACCCAAAATCGACCAGAGGCCGAGGAAACAAACCCCTTAGCCACCTCCTCTAACCCGAAACCAACCCAGACGAGACGATCCAAATGCAAACGCAAGGAACCGGAATCCCAACCCAAACAAAACCACATCCAACACAACAACAACCCCCACCAACATGCAACCCACCACCCTCAATCTCACGGTGGACCACTACCCCTAACCATAACCCCCACCTCCCCCCTCCTCCTTCCCCTCGGCCACGGTTCCACCCCGCTCACGCAGCGCGAAACTCTCCTCCTGCAAACCTACCTCACCAACCGCCGCCTGGTCAGCCGCTTCCTGCTGAGCGGCGCTTTCACCGACGCCGTGTTGTCGCACCTGTGTACCACTCTCCACGCGGCGCCCGAGATGCTGCTGCACGTCACGCTCGCGTGCGCGAGCCGGTTCGCCAGCCGCGGGTTCGTGCCGGCTGCTCTGGGGGGGGATCTTGAGGGGCGGCATGCTGAGTCGGGGGAAGGGGTTGGTGTTGGTGGGAGGTGTGGGGAGGTAGAATCTCAGACAGGGGGTGTTGTTGGTGCGCGGTTGCGTGCTCGGGGTGGAGGGGGTGGTATACGCGGCCCTGCTGGGGTTCGAAGCGTGGGTGAGGGGGAGAAGGCCGTGGATTTGCTGGGGCGACTACAACTCGAGCATGGCGATGCTGAGCCAGATGGAAGGTGTTATGTGCACAGTGCGAAGGCGGTGAAAGTCCTCAGGGGCGTCGAGGTCCAGGCGAGAGAAGGGCGGATGGGGATTCGGGAGGTGGTGTTGGTGCTGACGCTGGGTTTGGGGCTGGTCACCTTTGACCTGTCGGATTCGGGGCTTTGGGCTCACGAAGTGTGCCGCTTTACGCTCGGGTTGGTCGAGCGTGGGTATTATTCCTCCCGTGGCGCAATCAAAGGCGGGATATGGGTGCATCAGGCAGGGAGAGTGTTCGAGGTGGATGATGCCCTGCTGCCGCCACTGTCGATGGACGTGTACAACTGCCTTGTGAGGAGACAGATACCGATCTGTCGGTTGGAGATGGGTCATGACGAAGGGAAACGGGTAGACAAGTACCTTGGCCTCTGTGGACCCCTCCTGGCGATGCTCTTCGACATCTGCCGGTTGAGCCACCAGCTCAGACCATCGGGGGATCCGAGTCAAACACTTGACGCAAAGGCCAGGGACGAAATACTGGGAGAGCTGGACGGCATCGAGGATACAGTACTGGAGTGGGATCCCCAAGTCCCAGAGCTCTTTGCCCTCGCCGCCTCGCCAGACGAGGTCCGAGGGGTGCAGGGACAAGCAAGGATATACAAGATTATGACTCTACTAATAATTCATCGGCTACGCTATGCGTTTGGCACGCAAGACGACAATGCGTACGAACTGTCGCAAACGATACTCGCGGAAATCGAAAAGGTCTACGCAAGACCATCCACTCCAGGGGGCTACGTCAAGAACAGCACCGGCCAGTTTGACTACCGGCTGAGTCTCCCTTTCTTTATTGCGGCAATTGAGCTCGAAGATCCGAGCGAGAGAATACGGGCCCTGGACAGACTGCAGAGCGTTGTGTGCCGGAAGATATATCCCCGGGTCGTTGAGCAATTGGGGCAGGCGTTGAAGTTTGTCTGGGAGGCCCGGGACTGGCAATATTGTACACACTGGTTTGATCTTCTGTCGACCGGTATAGTACCATTCATCTTGTTATGATAGTGACAATGCTCATAGGGTAACGACTGAAAACGTCTTGTATTACGTTGATCGGCCTTTACCTATTTCGCATGGGCTCCTATTTTTGGTGCGACGTGTTAGTAGAGATCACCCTTCACCCACTCAGAACTAGGACCAATGGGTCTCTATTCTAGCATTCTTTCTTTCCGAAAGCCGAGTTTAAGGACAACTGGATCACCACCAAGTGATCAGGTAACCCCAGAAGATGGATGTCGAAAGAGGAGGCACCGTTCGCTGCGCGTGTGTCTCGAGATTGCAAGTCTATATACCAACCTATAAGATGCAAGACGTTGGCAATACTTGCCGCCTGGAAAGAATATCCCTGCTCCGGCTCTTTCGTGAAGAACCCTGTTCCTTGCTACAGCCCTTCTTGATGCCTGGTAGAGACCGGCCAATTTCAGCCGAAAGGAGAAAAAAGCATATGGCACACCCGAGCTACCTGAGCCTCAACCCCGCTTTCAACCGCCGCCGATGAGCTGGCAACAAGTGACCACAAGACGGATCCAGAACTGGAGTCGTGAGCATGGACGCGTGGCGATACTCTCGAGAGATGAGGTCATTCATCTCAGAGCATCCTGGATATAGAGCACTATACAGCGGACATTGAACCCCTGGTATTAGAAAGGAACCTTCCGGAAGGAATTGGGGCTAGAATTTGGGACGCTTTTGGGATGGCGGGGAGTGTTCAATCTTGGCTCCTGCGTGGTCAATAACTTGAAGGGGGCCAGGATGTCGCCTACAGATGGGTTACCCGAGAGCAACACACGCCTCACCTGTCTTCTGCTTTCATGCTGTGCCTCTAACACTTAGAACTTTCGTCTGGTACCATAGGCAAGCGTCAACATGGTGAGGTCAACCTTCACGGTCCTCCTGGCCGCTATGGGGCTCGGCCTCATAGCCCAGGCACACCCGGGCGAGAAGCATGACCGCCGCGCCGCTCTGCACGAGGCAAACATGCGCCATGCCTTCGCCGATATCAACTTCCAGGTGCTCAACAAGTGCGACGTCGGCTCTGAGACCCAGGCCCGCAAGGAGCGTGCCATGAAGCGCCGGTTCGAGACTTTCCAGAAGCTGCGGGCAGAAAGGAGCATCAGCGACGGTAAGGGGCACTACGCTCAATCTCACTGAATGTTCAAGACTAACCAACTCCCCAGATAAGCCCTACCTCCACCGCCGCGACACCGCCCAATTCACCAAATGGGCGAGCACCTCCCACGACCGCACCGGAACGCTCGACTTCACCACCGACACCCCCCACGCTGACATCTTCGACGCCAACAGCACCTGCATCCTGACCCCGGACAACATCATCGGCCCCTACTACGTCCTCGGCGAGCAGATCCGGAGCAACGTCGTCGAGAACCTGCAGGGCGTCCCCCTCCACCTAGAAATCCAATTCGTCGACGTCAACACGTGCACCCCGACCCCCTCCCTCTTCATCGACATCTGGCAGTGCAACGCGGCGGGCGTCTACAGCGGCGTCAGCGCCGCCGGCCAGGGCGGCCTCAAGACCACCTTCCTGCGCGGCGTACAAAAGACCGACGCCGACGGCGTCGTGGAATTCGACACGCTCTTCCCGGGCCACTACCAGGGGCGGGCGACGCACCAGCACATCACGGTGCACGTGGGCGCCAAGGAGCTCCCCAACAACACGTACACGGGCGGCACGGTGACGCACATCTCGCAGCTGTTCTTCGACCAGGCGCTGGTCGACGCCGTGGAAAAGACGGCGCCGTACAGCGCCAATCGCGTGGCGCGGACGCCGAACAGTCGGGACGGGTATACCGGGTACGCGGCGAGCGCGGCGTACGATCCGTTTCCGCAGTATGTGCTGCTGGATGCGGGGGATTTGAGTAAGGGCATCTTTATGTGGCTCGAGGTTGGGTTCAACCCGAGGGTTAACTACAATGATTATGCGGCGGTTGCTGCGGTGGTTGGGCCGAATGGGGGGGTGGATAACCCCGGGTTTAACATCGGGAAGGGGATCACGCCGCCGCCGACGCATGGTTGAGTTTGACTGTGAGATGGGGCATGGGAATCAGGGGGTCAGGGGTTCAGGGGTAAGCGGTGAGGGGGCTGGGCCTGGGAAGGTGGTAGTGAGCTCTTGGGAAGCTACCCTATGTTTTGGTCAGGATTGAGTCAAGTTGCGGGCCAGCTGGTCTTTGGTGCGTATTAGGAGCGAGAGCGAGCAAATTTACACAATCACTGTCGTTACCGCATAGCATGCTTTCTTCCAAGATGCTGGGACGTTTGTCCATCCAGGGACATAGTTCAGGGGCACACAAGGAAGTGTCCATGAATGCAGTGGGCGTAGTAGGCAAACGCTCTCTCGTAAATCGATGAGTCACCAAGACAATAGAAACCTGACGGGCCCTACAACCAGGCTACTTTGCGTGGATTTTCCGCTGGATTTCCTGCGAGGTCCGCTAACTCCCCTGTTCCTGAGTAACCGATGAACGGGTAGCCGAGCCGAAGGCGTCGGCACACCGCCGAGAAACGGGACGGGACTGAGCTCGGCAAGTGTATATTAACCAAATGCAACCGGTATTGGTTCCTGGCACCCAACCCGGCTAAAGTGGCGGCCGTCACTTGTCATCCGGATCCGGCCGAAACTCCCCGGTGTGCCAGTCAGTTTATAACCTGCAGCCGATGGCGACCGTGAGCGGGTGGCCCGGAATCTTGGTTACCTGCCGGAAAATTGATGAATCCAAACAGAGGCGAGGAGACCCGTAAGAGATGCTTTGTGAACTCTCGGACCCCGAGCCAAGACATACCCGAGCCAAATTCCGCCCTATTGTCGGCCGAAAGTACCCTGTGTAGCTTGGAAGTAATATCGAAGAGACGGATGATTATCAATCTGCACGGTGAGCACGCAGGGCGGAACGCGGAACCATCCAAAAGGGACGAAACTACTGCATGGCACTAGCTTTAACCACGGTTCTGGTCGTCGCTTGAGCATTGTGGTGATATTTCAGGACGCGGAAATAGCGGTGTTGAGAATAAGTATATTACGTCAAGGTCACTCAACCTCTGTGTGGCGAGGAACTGTTTGCTTCACTTCCAAACAACAGTGAACGTCCAGCTTCAACCTACGGTCGACACCACTGCAATGGCTCAAATCTCAAAGCTTGTTGCCTGCCTGCTCATGGTGTGCTCGGCCTTTGCGGCCTGCACCAACCCGGCCAAGCGTAGAGCATGGTGAGCAACCTACTCACGGTCCCATTCCCGCAGTTGCTTAATTCAATGATTGCAGGCACACCCTGAGCAAAGCTGAAAAGCTTGAATACATCAACGCCGAGCTGTGTCTCATGAAGAAGCCTGCGAGGCTCGGCCTGCCGGCGGCCAAGACAAGGTTCGACGAGCTCCAGGCCATCCACCAGCTCCAGGCATATGCCACACATTTTGTGGTGAGTGGCAAGGTCAGCCCTGGTCATAGCCAGAAACGGCTAACGCTTTCAAGGGGGCCTTCCTCCCCTTCCACCGCATGATGATGTACGCCCACGAGAGCGCCCTCCGCAACGAGTGTAACTACACGGGCTATCAGCCGTGAGTCTCATCTTTAACCCCATCAAGCACACTCATTACTGACTCCCTAACAGATACTGGTACGAACAGCAAGACGCAGGCAACTTCCGCAACTCGGTCCTGTTCGACGCCACCTACGGCTTCGGCGGCAACGGCGTCGGGGCCAACGGGTGCATCGCCACGGGGCCCTTTGCCAACTACACCAACTCGCTGGGCCCCGGGTACGACAACACGCAGCACTGCATCAACCGGGCCATCAGCGACCAGACCAGCACGGGCTCGCGCCAGGCCAACGTCGACGCATGCCTGCGGCTGACGACGTTTGAGACCGCATGGCCGTGCATCGAGGGGCAGCCGCACACGGGCGGGCATGGCGGGGTTGGGGGGCAGGTGAGAATTTGTTTCTGTCTGCTTACTTATTTACACTGCTGTTGAATACTATGGATACTAGCTAGTTGAGTCGTTGAAGACGGGATGGTGCTAACATTGACGGTAATTAGATGCTCAACGGCGTCTCGAGCCCTGGCGACCCGCTGTTCTACCTGCACCACACGTGGCTGGACAAGGTGTTCTGGGATTGGCAGGCCAAGGACCGGGCGACGCGCACGACGACCATCGGCGGGACCAACGTTGGCCCGGATTATTCGCCCGGGTTTCCGCCGCGGCCGTCCAACATCCCGTCAGTTTGCTCTCACTACTTGTATATCTTACGGATGCTGTTGTGGTGAGAACGTGCTGTTCAAGTTAAGACGTGCTGACAAGATAATCTCCGTGCAGGAAGCCCACGGGCGCGGCAGGCGACCCCGGCACGACGACGACGCTGGGTCATGTCCTCAACATGTATGGTAATAGCCCCAACCGGACGATCGGTGATGTCTTGGATATTCAGGGCGGCTTTTTGTGCTATGAGTATGTCGAGCCGTAAAGGGGTGCGGGGGGTTCCAGTTCAGTTGGAAAGTGGCTTTTGGGGTGATATGGTAGAAGGGGGAGGAGGGATGACTGGCGAGCAGTGACATTTACTATATTACCCGATCGAAAGTCACAGTCCAGTTGTCAGCCCCCTGCCCCCTTCAAAACATCCAGCCTCTTTTGCTCAACCTCTGTCAGGTGTAACTCAAAGTTGCTTTGGGGAAAACGCCAGAAAGGCAGCCCAAGAAAACATTTGCCGAATGATAGTCAGGTGCTAGTGGAAGTTGTAGCAAATATCACGGAACAACCTCCGTATATGATTGCGGCGGGTAATTAAGGAAGATAGTGTTAGGTGAGCTTTACCTTCACTCCCTATTATAAGCTAAATACAAGCATGTGTTGTTGGAACCTGTTGGGTATACCCCAGCCCGTCGTGGCCTCGCCTCGCCAGATCTTACCAACAATACCAAACACTTAGGTCAACGGTTGACAATGCGCTATAGCAGAAACAAAGCTACCTCACGCGCTTCCTCGAGCTCCCCCTCACCACGGCTCGTAAACATAACACAGCGGAGTGCCGCCCACTGTGTCCATAGTCTGCTGGATTGTCACATTCCTGTTAATCGGCTCAAACCCCATATTGTCGGTGAGAACGGCCTCGGGCGTTGGAGGTGAGTTGAACATGGTGTTCGTCCCAGAAATGGTCTGCAACGTAATAGTCAGCGTCCAAGCTCATACACTTTTGATGTGCGAGGTGTATAATGCCCCACTCAGCGTACCTGTCTGTTCTCCCAATCCAGGTTCTGCCAGATGAAGTGCATCCGGTCGATATTCCCGTGGTGGAGGTAGAAGCCTGGCTCGAGGGACGAAAAGTAGAAATCGCTTCCGGGGTCGCCGCTGATGGCGTAGTGGCCGCCGCCTGCCCGACAATGTCAGCTATTCCTTTCCTAAACCGGGCATAGGGAGCAAGGGGAGCACGAAGTTGACATACCATGTACGGCAATGCCCAGGCGGGCTGCCGCCGGCCAGCGCCCATCACCCTGCACAACAGCCTGGAAGATGGTGATGTCTGCGCTGTTGAGGATCGGCTCGGTCGTGTTGCGGAGCGTCGCCCAGCGGTTGCACACGTCCGTGTTCAGATCACGCTTGATGCAGCGAGGGTTGTACTTGAGCGGATCCCGCGACCCGACGGGTCCCATATTGACGGTGAAGTTGGAGAAGGGGCCCGAGGTCAAGCATCCGCCGCCTGTGCCGGGGCGGGCACCGCCGATCGCCGCGCGGTGGCCTTCCACAAACTTGCCGTTGCCTCCGAGAGAGTACTCGCTGCCGTCGAACACGGGTGACTTGTCCATCGTGCCCATGCTGCCACAGTCCAGTCCCCATTCCCAGTAGGGGAAAACGCCTACAGCCGGTGTTAGAGAGAAATGCTCACCAAGACAGTCCCATGAGGGCGCGCAAAGCTATGACATTGGAGACTCACCGGTGTAGCCGCAGAGGTCTTTCAAATCTTGCTCGAGAACCCAGTTGTAGTGTCGGTGCCAGAGGAGGAAGGTGGCCGAGTTGTGCACGTAGGGGGTTTGGTAGTAGTGCAGCGCGCCGTAGTCGTCCCAGGCGCTTCGGACGCCGTCGATGCCCTTGTGCCGCGGCGGCTTCTGCATCAGACACTGTACAGCCTGCTGGTACCCCTTGCGGTCGTCGAGGGTCATGTTGCGCCTATGGTGTATCAGTCTTCGCTCTAGTTACCGTTCCTGAACCAGGAGAGTATTTACCATTCCTTCCTAATCCGCACCTTGTCCTTGGTGCAGCCGGTGGTGGCCTTCGCCGCGCGCGCCAGGGCATTCTCGTATGCGATTCGCCCCAACTCGCGGATGGCTTTGCCGCTGTCGATCTCGCCCTGGGTAAACGTGGGGATTTGGGCAGTCGGCGCGCTGACGGCGGACCCGGCAAGCAGCGCGCTCGCTAGCAGGATAAGGGGCTTCATCGCGTTGTCTTGGAGCAGCCCTGTAAGAAGTTCAAAGGGATTTGCTTCAAAAGCGTATTCAGCTCAGGTCGAACAATCCTACTCGCTGCCATGTCGGCCTTATAACCACAACCACGAGGTTCCCAACGCCTTGGCCCAGACCAGAACATTGTTTTATTTCCTAGCCCCCCTGCTCAAGTGACTTGTTTATCTGACAAGCAGGCGGTTACTCTGCTGCCCTACATTCATTGGCCCAACCATGCCGGCAGTTGTTTTCGGGCCCTCGGCAGTGCGCAGGCAAATTAGCTCTGCTTACAGGAGTCTGGGGAAGAATCAGGCAAATTGCTACAACCACTTAGAGGCGACGGCCAAGAGAGGAATGGAGCTAGAGAATCATCGTCGCCATTGCTATATGGCCATTGCACCTTATATCCATGTCCCTGTGACAAGGACAGATTGATCTGACAGCAGCTTCTCGCCACGATTCAGGGCCACGCGCCCAACGGGACGCGCGGCGCTACGGAACCAGGGCACCCAGGACTTCTTGGGTAAGGAAAAGTAGTATGGCGGCAGTTTGAGGCCAATAAAAAGGGGGCCAGAGAAAGGCGGTGGTGTTGAGGAGAGTAGACGGCACGGCGACTCGGCTTGAACATGATGGGCCAGGTTTACGCTGAGTAAAGTGCTGGTGTGAAGTTTGTATATGGCCCTGGTTCTTGCGAGAAGTGGCGAGTACTTGCTCTCGACCACCGCCGAACCCTGGTGGAACACATGTAGTCTTGGTAACGATTTGGGCCGGAAGGGACGCTTTAGGGTTTACCAGCGGTGATCATCGGCGATCAAGTCGGCCTTGAACGACACCAAAGTCTCCAGTTACACAGTTCAACACCCCTGGCTCTTGGGCCCAATGGCTCTCCAGGGCATCCTCAACCAAGTCAACTCCCCTTAAACGGGTTTGGCCAGCTACGATTTCTCCCCGGCCCCAAAACCCTATTCGGGCCCAGCGTATCGTTGGTCGCCTCTATGAATCTCATCAGCGCGCTAACCCACTAGTTGTTCGTCCCGACAACGACACCAATACCAATACGTCCCGTTCATGCTAAAATTAAACCAAACGCTCCGAATGCAATTGCCCAGCAGGCCACGCCCGCAACGGCCAGACTCTAGGAGCCAGTATTGCCCTTCGGGCAGTCGGCCGGCTGGCAGCTGCTCAAGCGTGACCAGGGGGTCGCATATCCTGGCAGTTCACATATACAAAGCCGTCATGCTCGCGGCAACGACAGGTAATCCTGACCTGGCAAAGATTCGGGGTCGGCGTCAAGGCAGAGGATGCCATCTCGAGCTCGTCCAGATCTTGGACAAAACGATTTCCAAGGACTCGCCGTAGCTGGCCCCCGAACTCCCGCCACAGGTCCAAAAGATCCCGTCCCGTGCCGTCAACATCGCATCACACACCTTCAGGTTGCTCAGGGACCGTTGCTGGACGAATTGGAGTCGCGCATTGGTAGAAGAGGAGGAAGATGCGGTGGAAGAGAACGTAGTATACTTGTAATCATATACACGAAAGCGACCCCTGCTCTGCATGAGCACTGTATTGATGCCTGCCAACCCACTCATACAACAAGATAAAGAAAATCATGAGTGGTTTGGTGTTCTGAGCTTCTTAACCCTTAGTAAATGCCCCATTTCATATTCTGCTGCTGGAAGTTGCCGTTGCATGACATGTCTCCATATGCGCTGGCCTTGCCGCCCCCGCCAAACTGCTTGACGGCGTCGTTGATGATGTCTGATGACATCCTGCCCGTCAACCCAGAAGACTGCGTTGGGCGTCGTTGGCGTGGCCGATGCCAAACCGGCACGACGCATGCTCGGCAATGGCGCGCTGCGGCGAGCCGCAGGTAATCTGCTCCCACTGGGTGCCGCCATTGCCCTCGATGTTGCGGATGATCTGGAGGCAGTCCTCGACCCTGGGTGACGCGGCGCTGGTTTGGTCGACAAAGGACGATGCCCCGCAGCTAAGTTGCGCCCCGGCGGGATGTCACAGTGGTGGTAGTATTAATCACAAACGTGTGCAGAAGTACCTGCATAACAAGAAAGGATACATGATGCCCCAACTGCAAACCCTGATGTTCACGCCAGAAGGAAACCAAATGCCCCGAATGCAGCTGCAAAACATGCCACCCCAGCCACAACCAGACGTTGGGCAACATTCTCCGATGGGCAGTCGGCCGGTGGGTTGAGGCTGTGGCACAACTTGGCGGCAGTTATGCTTGCAGCAACGGTCGAGTCAACCTTGACCCGGCAAGGATTCGGTGTCGGGGTCAACGAAGAAGACGCCACCACCACGCACGTATCATTGCCAGGCCAGTTTACCTCGGGCCTGACGCTCATCGTCGTGTCGGTCACATTGACGGCAACCCCAAACTCCCCCGGACAGGTCCCGTTGTTGGCCGTGGCGGCAACGAGATCCACCGCCCGGCCGTCATTGTCGATGTTGAAATAGATAATGTCGCCCGTGCCGTTGCTGATTAGACCCCGGCCATATGGCTCGGGATGCTCGTCGCAGCTCTGCCAATCTAAGGTCCACGTTAGCCGCCACTGGCTCTGGGTGGTGAAGTTGTTGAAGAAGGTATACGCAAAGTAGGGCTCGTGGCTGGTGACGCTGGTCCAGTTGGTCTTCCATGTCAGGTCGTGTTCGTAACGTGCGACGTCGCCAAATCCGGCGTTCAGGCGCTCCAGATCATAGACAATCGAAGGGTTGAGGTGTCGCGCGAGATCGACATTCTGAAAAGCGAAAACGACGGGCATCGAGTCCGTGGGCGTATATGTCACGCCAGGACGTGGGAACACAAGGCTGACTTCCAGAATGCCGGCGGCGTCAACGATGGCCCCAAGGCAGGCCAGTGAGGCCACGAGGGACCATAACGCTTGGAAGGAGAGGTGCATGCTGCGATGATGCCGAGCAAGCCTCGAGAGCTGAAAAGGGTGCTCCTGGCGGAGAGAGGATGATTTGGCGCTGAGGTTGTTCAAGTCGAAAATGGTTGGGGAGCAACGCTGGCAGCGTGTAGGAAGAAAAAAGAGGAGCAAAAGAGGGAAAGGTCATGAAGGAGGGAAGTTGGTGGGAAGGGGTGCTTTGTCTTGGCACACACGGGCACCACAAGCAAATCAAACGCCGCGAACAACCCAACATGCTGTCGCCACACAAGTTGGTAACTCGTTTAACATTGTTTTGAGCGCAACGGGCCGCTTGGCCAGCTTGGCTATCCGTACCTAGCTTGGCGTCTTGCCGCCCGGGCACGGCAGTGCGGCACCATGCCCAGGCGCTTTGGATAACACGTTCGCCTGTGATTTGGATGTCAACATCACCAAATCTCCGCCCACAGCGCCCCGGCCCCCCTCACTTTGTACTGTACTATTCATGCATGACCGAATGGGTTCTGGCGGTCACGAATTCCAGGGAGCGTGGCCTTGAAGATGTGGGCCGGGTTAGCCGGGGCACAAGTTCATTTTACGAGCCGTTGTCACAAGCGAGGAGGTTTTGTTGGTTCATGCCCCCAAATAGTTTGCAAAGTTCCAAACTCACGTTACATTGGCGCTTCAAAATTGCCCAGCCGGACCACCCAGTCAACTTGAACGCGCCTGACACATAAATCGTGGTATTCGATCAAGTAGGAAGGTGAGAAGCCAGGTACACGGATCTCCATCCATGAAGTAAGGTAGACGACATGGATTTCTCGTGAATTTCCAGGCCCATCTCACCGTTGCCGACCAACTGCCAAGCTCTCAGTACTTCGAGGCCTGGTCGTGACAACAGCAAGGGGGCAAGGGTCCAACCTATCACGCGTGCTGCTCGGACCCGACAACTCGGTAATACAGTATGCACTGTAGGACGGATCCGATATTGATTGGCTGCTGCTGCTCTGCCAAGAATATCACGCGAAGGTGCCAGCTACCCCTCGAGCAAGCCTACCCTCCACCCCAACGGACCTAAACTTTACCTCGCACCTACAACTTTGCCCCAGTTTTCTTGAGGAAGCTACCATATTCCTCCTTGGTCCAGTTAGTATCTGCACGTGGGTATGTATGTGGTATGCCCGCCAGCAGCAGTCCCTGGCAAACTCTACCGGAACCTGGCACTTGGTACCTAGATTCCTCTTCCCCTCCCTGACTTCATTCCTTTTCCCGCCAGGATCGTTCCACCATATGAGATGGGTGTCAATTTGCCCCTCATGCAGTTGACTCGAGGGAGGGTGGTCATGTGCATGTTGAGTCCAGTCCTTGACCTGGGCAGTGCCGCGTGCGGCATTTATGTCACCACTCTAATTAATAGGTCGAGCTAATTAGGGGTGCTGGCAAGAGCTCAACAGGCAAACAGTGCCCCATTATTTTCGGTAGCCAGGTTTTTTAGTTCCCTCCATGCCGCTGGGTCACGGGTGCTGTCGTGTGAGATCGGAAAGCCCACTCGATGGGCTGCGCTCTGTTGTGTAACTGTGTTGGCTGCAAGCCGGTGTGGCAATACGGGTAATTAATTGGAATCCTAACTTGAGTAGTCACCTGCTTCGGGCACACACGCCTGCAGCCTTCTCTCTTCAGAATTACGTAGTTAAGAGGAGGCGTTGCCCCGTTCCAATTCACACCCCTAGCGTCCGTCCTACATGTAGCCGGCCTCGACCGCCACATGCAGACGACCGGAGGGATGGGTATCTAGTATTGTCATTCGACTATTATCTTCGGCTCTTCTCACCCGACCTTTGCCATGGCCGTCTACAAGCAAGACTCCGCATCGGCAGACTCCGACCCTGAGGTGGATGAACCGCCCGACCCGTCACGGGAAAAGATGGCAGCCTTCATCGGCTACCGCGCATTCCCCCCGGTCATGAACCTCTACGGCAACCTCTCCGGCATCGTCAGCGCGTTGACAACGCTGAAGCTCTGCGGCGCCAGCGAGAGCGACCTCGTGTACCTCGTCGAGCTGCACTTCGGCTTCACGCCGCGGGGACCGCTCAACTTTGGGCGGGGATACTATCTGCGCAACGGCACCACGATGCAGGACCCCGTCCTCGCTGCGGCGGGCGATAACTTTCCGTTGCCTTTGGTAGTGTCGTTGTTTAGCTCCGAGACGGTTGTCTTGCTGCCGCCGCTGGATACGGAGAAGAACCCCCGGGATATGGTCACGGAGGTGATGCGCTCGAGCGCGTCGAAGGAGCAGGGTGTGGCGTTTCGGTTTGCGGTTGAGGTCGGGGTACAGCGGTGGCGGAGGGAGGAGTTTGAGTGGCGGAAGATGAAGAAGGGAGACGGGGATGAGAAAGGGAGTCGGTACACGCTTTTTCGCATCCCTTTTGGCTTGTCTGGTGCTGCTTCCTCCTCCTCTACCCCCGTATTGGAGGAGAGCAGTCAGATAGTGGCCGAGGTTGTGTTTCGTAACATTCTGTCCATGAAGCACATTTGTACTCTGGAACTCAAGGGGGCCGGGCTGACGGGTGAACTGGGTGAACGCTGGATTCTCATGGTCGTCATGACCGTGCTGGGCCTCTATTGGATGCGCCAGAACGGCAGGACGAAGAGGGCAACCGTTGCCGTGGCTGAGAAGATGCACGAAAAACAGGTCAGTAAGGGCTAACTACCTACCTGTTGGCATATGAATATGCCATGCACGTGCTCTCAGTGTCGATATTCAATAGCCATGAAGTTTCGCGTCTGTATAAACAGTCGATACGAGGCCCTCCCAAGGCTCCAATCAACATGAATTTATGCCTGTCTTTTCCGACGCTGACCCTGAACGACGAAACATGCAACTCTTGGTTGCCCAATCAGATTGCAGGGCGCCAAAGAAGCGACCGAGGATGTCCCACGCCTTATGCATGTTGGTTCCCTCTGAGCACCCTGCCGACAACAGATGGAATCCCAATTCCACCAGGCGTTGACATTCAAGTCGTCGATCCCGAAGCAGTTGCCAATGGTGATCGGATGATGTTATTCATCCAGTTGGGGGCTGTGGAACCATCAGTTGCGGACGTACGGGATTCGATTCTGGCCGCGTACAACTCTCCACGCCGCCGTCGTGATGTCGACGTGGCAGAGTCCAGGGCCCATCTCCACTATCTATATCTCACCCACCAACCCGGGCAAGCCCAAAACGATCTCGAGGGCATTTACATCTACAGCCATGAGTCCAGATTTAGCAGTCCGCGTAAGATGGACTTCTATTTGCCCGGTGATGATCCCTATGGGCCGGAATCACTCCTGGGGCCGACAGAGGACGCGCCAGGGCTCCCAGTCCCTTTCGTGCACCCCACGTATCTCGATGATACACCACAGCTGCCGACCTCAACGCACCCGTCATGGGAGAGGTGGCTTCACAGTTCCGTTGGAATCCGCGAAAGATTGAGACTTGTCTCCAGCTCAAGACAGTCCCTCTCGGATGCCTGGGTCTACGTTGCCCAGCACCGCCCTGAGAAACTTCTCGGTCTGTTGGAGCACCTCTGGGAACACGAGGGATCGCGCGTCAGCAGCAATGAAGATCTCACAGAGAAGATCCAAAGCGTCAGTGCAAACAAGCTGTGCACCCGCGGGTCTGCGATCTCCGAGTATGAGTGGACTCTCGATGAGACTTGGCTGCCCTTTCCGCACCTCCAACGAGAGTATCTGCGCTTCATGGAAGAATATGAGTTCTTTCCCTTCCTCAATCTCGACGAGACAATATCCGCAGAGCAGCTCAGCGCGAAGTGGATGTTCCTTCACACCGATTTCTCTGTCGGAAAGGACCATGACACTACCTTTCTCCTCGACATCCTCCTCTGGATCAACCTTGCCAACCCAGACGCCTCAGCAGTCAGCCGGCCTCAGCGATTGTTAGATCTATACATTGCGATTGACGCCAAGTGTCTGGGCGCTTTGGATCAACAAGCCGAGAGGAAGCAGGTGAGGTGGGTCAAGCTCGAGCACAGGTTCATTTCGTTACATGTCAAGTACGAAACCACTAACTGCCACAATAGGGATGCATTTAGAGACCCACCTGGCGTCTTCGTTCCCGGCCATGACAAGCATGATGCTTGTTGGGCTGATCCTCGCGACTGCCGCTGGGAAGCGCCACCAGCGATGAGGACGAATACCTCACTCAAGCATGTGTACGCAGAGACATTTGGAGCAAACCAGATGGCACTTGTTTCCCGCTTCTTCCGAGAGACATTATCCATTCCCAAAGCATCGTGGACCGATCTGACGAAAGAACTGAAGCACCTGAGAGCCCACAAGTGCGAGGATTTCGACCGCATTCTTGACCTCTATCAATACCTGAACCACATGACACTTAGCCCCTTCACGGACGAGCTGAGGTGGGCTCTGCCCTTCCACATCCGGGCCTCGACTTTGCGAAGGCTGACGTCGATATAGAGAACAGTTTGAAACCGAAAGCCTCGTCTTTATCCACACGGACGAGGAGTCTGGTTGGTACAAGCCGTCCGAGTGCTTGTGGTCCAGCACAGCCGATATTCAGGGCATGGTGACGCTGAACGATGATTACGAAGAGCTCAAGGACTTCTTCGTCGACACACTAGGCGTCAAGACACTGACCCTCCAGATGGTGTATGACGAGTTGCTGCAACTAAGCCCGCAACAGACAGCAGACGATGTCAAAAGGACCGTCTGGTCCTTCAACGCGCTCCTCCAAACAGAGCCTAATCAGCTCGACCCGGAGCGTCTGCGTCAGGCCCACGTCTTCCCTATTAGGTATCCGAGTGGGAAAAGGGCCCTTGGGTCTGCAGACACGGACTTCGCCATCGTTGATCGCGAGGACCTAGCGGCAAGGTTCAGGGGCCGGATCAAACTGCTCGACTACCCCTTGGAGGAAATCCGGCGTCTGAGGCCCTTTCTCGAGTGGGCCAACCTCGAGCGCCGTTACTTATCCGCGTGCGTCAAGGAAATCCCTTCCTTTTCAGGCGGACCAAGCCGGCGCATCTCAACCCCGAACCGTGATCTGAAGCGCAAGGCGCATGCTCTTTTACGGTGAGAGGGCCTGCCCAAGGTGCTTCAGCTCCGAAGGGACACATATCGCTAATATGAATCGGTGGACTTCAGCATTGCAGCTACCTTCAACAGCCCGCGGTACCGAGCCGACCCAGCGGGACTCTACAGACTCTTCCGCGCCGTCCAAGTTTTGGAGACGAATGGCATCTCGATGGTCCTGACCATTTCTCAGGACGGACGGGCGGTCAATGTGGACGAAGCCGTCGGAAGCATGTTTATCCCCCCGGACGGATTCACCATCTACGTACCCATGGACAAGATGGAACAGGATTTTTGCTTCGGCTCGCCCCTACCCACGAGCCTGGCTGACTGGCTCATGCGGGACCCGGTCACCTCGCAAATTCACGGCAAGATCGACAACGCCTTGGTCACTGCGCTCGCGATGCTCTTGGCTGTGGATGTCGCTGTCGTGGACCGCGTGCTCGACTACCAGGGCATCGTCCCGCTTACGGTTGCCGAGGAGGGCATGGAAGTGCTAGATGAGGACGATATGACAGAGGAGGACCAAATGGCAGACGACACGGAGGATACAGAGGAGGTAAGCGACGAGGATGAAACGACGGACGGGGATGAGGAAGATGCGGACGAGGCGGACGACCAACCCCATCTAGTCTCAAGGCAGGTGATTGCTCGACGTAGCCATATGGCCTGCCGTCCAGCGATGCCCATACCCAGCCACTCCGCGCCGGTCATGCCGCTCCAAGCTCACCCACCAGCGGAGGACGTTCAGTATCGCGTGCTACTGGACAGGGTAGTAGCAGCAGCGCGGAAAGCAGAGTTCCCGTCGAGAGGGGCCTTCGGTATGAGCGACATTCTCAGCGCCCTGCCGGGAGACGAGATTGCCAGGTTCGATGGGCCCGATGCTGTGAACAGGTTCCAGTCAAGCAGTCAGTTCGAGCGCGACAAGAAGATCGGTGCCGCCGGCGAACTATACGTGAGTCACCCTCCGGAGGCCCCTGAATTGCCAAGACTGCTGACCGGCCCTGAAAAGGTATTCGAGGTGCTCTCCGGGCTCGACCCTCCCCTGCCAGGCTGGGGGCGCGAGAACTGGCAGAGCACGATGCGGAGATATGTCACGATCCATCCGGACTACGCAGACATGGACGCCTGGAGCGGCAGGGAGACGGCCGACATCACTTACAACGACACAGAAAGCGAACTCACGGCCATGCTCATAAACGGTGGCTATCTCGACGCGGACGAGTGGCAGGATGCACGGCCCATGTACTACATCGAGGTGAAATCGACTACCGGGCCACGAGAAACTCCTTTCTATATGAGCAAAGGTCAATACAAACGGGTAAGTTCGGCGCCAGGTTTTGAGAGCCCAGTTAGTTTTCTGACTAGGCTGCAGATGAAAGACGCATACGACGCGGATGAGCAGCACCGCAAGGTGTACATGATCATGCGCGTGTCTGAAATTGACAGCCGGCCTTGCATGGCCGTCTATCTCGATCCGGAAAAGATGAGGTTGGAAAGGCGCCTTGTCTTTACTGCCCAGACGTGGTCAGTTATACCCGGCAGGGGCGCCTAAGCTGGGCTTGGGCATTGTTGAAACGGACAGAGCGAGCGCCCGTTCTGGAAGTAATGAGCTACATCTCGATTGCACTGGCATGCTGTGTGTCCTTTGGCTGTGCTGTTTTGGCGGTACGAACATGAAGAAAGCAACATACAAAGTCGACATTTGGATTCTTGGAACAGGAACTACCGGGTAGGATATAAGATTTCGGATGCTAAACCCATCGTCGAAGCAGAAGCCGTTGTCTGCACATGTGGTAGCAGGGGAAGAAGCAGTTACATGAACCTTACTGAAGCGAACCCGCTATCATCACAGCAGAAGCGGCAACCATCGAGGACGCCGCTGCCATCGAGGGAGCCAGAACAAGATCAAGTTGCGATTGGTCTCCTTTGTGGCGTGGCCCGCGGGTGTATGCAGGAGTTGGTCACCGGTCTGATTTTGGCAACCTTCATGTCGGCGTCTTGCGGCGGGTTTCAACGTTTCATTTTATTCTTGGATTATTGCCGCATCCTTCAACTTCCACGGCTTCCCACTCGGGCCATCGGGTTGCCCTCGGGTTGGTCCCCCAACCCGAATGGTACCTAAGGTACTTTAGTCTGAATGTCATCTTTTGTCGCGCCGGAAGATGCGAACGCTCGGCGTTCGGCAAAAATAATAAGCCCGGCTCCGATCCTTGTGATACTACCTTGCCTTACACAGTAGTTTACATTATTAGGTTTGTTGACGTTCGTCCAGTCTTGCTGACCGGAACTACTTGTCTATACTCGGCGTGGACCTGGTGCGCCATGAGCTCCTGGGAGGCCGTTCCCCGAGTCTCCCTGTAGTTATGTTCATACTGATCAAGATGTTAAATAAAGCACAATGGCCCGGGGCACGGCAAACGGCGCGGTCAATTGTGCCCGAACCTCGGCGTTCGAGGGGCGTCCATCACAGCACATGCGGAGGATGTATTAGCGGCATCCCTTTGTCTCTTGGATTTTCCCCCACCCACACTACCACACTACTAGGCCTTCCATTCTGCCCCCCAAGCCTGTTTCAGCAAGAATGGCCAGCATTCCCGCAGACCTGAAGAGCAGCACTTTGCTGGGAGGATCCACGTTTTTGGAGGGCCGACGAGTACCTCACGATCCCTCAATCCTAACCGGTTTCGAGAAGGGGTTGCGGAGGAACTCGGTCCCCGGTCGCCTGGTTTCACGCCAGGGACGAGGTGTGCCGGCCGTGAGCGACGGGAACTTCAAGAGTTCAAGACGTCTCGAACGGGGGACGACAAGAGTATATAAAACAAGCCCGACATGATGCACCTCGAGTCCTGATTTTCCATCAAATCACACAACAACCACAACCAGAACCACCCACCACTCTCGTCTCCAGCCCCCGACACACCAGACTCCTCCCGAGTCACCACTACCAAGACAAAACCAACCTCTCTGACGAGACTTCGAGTCGCCCACCATGCCCAACAAGAGAACAACACCGGGCCCTTGCGGATTCAGCAGCTGCGATCAGCTCCAGGGGCTGTCTTGCAATAACTGCCAGACAAAAGTCTCACAATTTTCACACAAAGACCCGATGTGGGACCAGCCCAAGAAGGCCTCCACGAACACGAAGCCCGCGAAGCGCTGAGGTCGGCATGAACACGGCAACTGAAAGCGAACGGACTCTGAGGGGGTGGGGTATCGGGAGGCTAGAGCGGGGGGGTGGGGGGGGCTAGTGCGTTGGTGGTCACGGGGTGTTGGCGTGAGAGACCGAGTTACTGTAGTTGGGTTGAGACTGGGACTCTGGGGTAGGGTAGACTCGGACAAGATACAGGTGCTTGCTCCACACAATGAACTTTAAATAAACTGTCAGCTGGGCTATGGCGTTCAAAACCCACGTGCACCATGCAACGAGTGCATCACGGCCGTATATTCTTGTACTTCGGCCGAGTGCCGTATCAGGAGAGCGCGGACGGGATCCCAACTTCGCAAGTTCCCTACCATCAAGTGTGGCCGTAGCTGGTATTAGCGCCGCCGCGCCCCTGACGCGTCGAATTGGAGTTACCTGAATGAGGGAAACTTGGATTTGAATAATCTTAATAAAGAGGCTAAAAGTATGTTCCGAGCATCAACATAGTTACCCTCGAGATGGGAACTGCTGGGAGAGGGCGGCTGATTCAACGGGAGCGCCAGAGCAATCCAGATCACCTGCACGCCGCGACCTGTTAAAGACGAGGCTAAATACCCAGTAAGATAGGCATCCAGACAAGGAGACTCGGCGTTCTTGCAGTTCACAACGCACACTAGAGGTAAAGCACTCATGTCTCGAGGAATTAGCGAATCCCGCCGTGCGGACCTTGAGGCCAGTTTCTCTGAGTTCTAATCATACACCTGGCCACAATCCGTCCCTTCACTCGCAGGTAAAGTCCCCGACGCCACCCAAGCTTTGAGCGTACGTCTGCTTCAGAGGGTAAGGACACAGAGGCCGTTGAAAGACAGGTTCCGTGCCAACGCTCGTGGCGAGGAGCACGTCAGGGGTCACGCCATTTTCCACCCACTGGATCAGGGAGTCGAAGGCAGTGTCCGGATAAGGGCCGGGGCCTCCATGGCAGTGATGCAAACCCGGAGCAAAGAATAGGCGGTAGAAGTCGTGCACATTGGGGTCGAGCGCCGTGACGCGCTTGTAGTACTCCTCGCTCCCGCGGGGAGGGATGAGTGGGTCGGCCTGGTTCAAGGTTGGACGTTAATAAATAAAAGGGGGAGCACAGAAAGGCTGGGACGTACCAATCCGTGGTAGGTAATCAGCTTCCCTCCGGCCTGGCGGAACGCCGAGAGGTCTGGGTTGTTCGTGCCTATTATGAAGTCGTAGTCCTGGGCGGCGGCATCAACGATGTTCTCATACTCTGCTAGGGATAAATAGCTGGTGTCGGCGGTAGAGTTCTTCAAGATGAATAGCCTCGTCCATTCTTGAAACAAAGTGATGGGGTCCATGGCGCAAGTCCCGTTGGCGCTGCAGATGGTGCCAATGGGCGTGATGCCGGGGGAGCCTCCGGATAGCGGCGCGTCCGGGTACGGTCCGTACCACATGCGCGAGTTGTTTGCGCGTCGAGGGCCATCCCACTGTGAGCGGCGAGGGTAAGCATCAGGATATTACATGTAAGCGATGGATTAAACGTAGACTTGCCGTTCTCTGAACGATTGTGGCTGCTTCTAGGGAAATCCGCCGCTTAGTGATAGAGTCGTTGCCGTTTGGCTGCGAACAGGATTGTTAGACCGGGCAAAAACAGGCAGGGATGGATTGAATGCAAACTTGCCGTCCGTTCAAGATCTCGGCCTCCTTGTGTGCCTTCAAGGCCCGTGACAAACTTGAAGTCAGGGCACTCGATGGCTGTCCCGACCAGGTTGACCGGGTCAAAGTCGCACGCGTCTGGGTCTGAGATGACACCGTCAACAAGGCCATCGAGTCCGTCGCACGCTTCGATGGCCGCGGCGGTCAGAGCAGCGATCTCGCATGATGGCGGATATGCGCTGTACAAGCCCATGAGAAAGTCCGGGTATGTGCCCCCCACAACAAAGGGGTTCCAGTTGATGCCTGGCGCGGCAGCCGCAATGCCGTCGAAGACGTCCGGGTACCGCTGGGCGAGCATCATACCTTGCCGGCCGCCCTGCGAGCAGCCAGAGAAGTAGGAATACCTGGCAGGTTGGGCGTAGAAGGCGGCCGTGAAGTTCTTGGCGATGGCAGCACCCTCGTAGAGCGAATCGGACGCCAGGTTTTCAAGCAGGCGCATGTTCGGCTTCCCTTCTTCGGGGAGAGCCCAGGTCTCTGGGGTTAGGGGACTGGCTGACAACCCTAGCCCGGCATCAGTCGCATAGGTGGCATATCCCTCACTGATAGCAGCAGCCATGCCCGGAAGTGCTGGGCCGGGCAGTCCGGCTGACCACCCGCTGCCCCCAATGCCTTGCAGACGGCCATTCCAGGTGTCTGTTGGGAGCCAGACTTGGACGTTGACCGAATCGTTTCCTCCCAGATGCGTGTAAACAGTCGAGATGTTGCAGAATGCGGCGCCGGTAACATTGACGGCGCCGTGGTTGGGATATCCACCTAGAGGGACGTTCTGAGTGAGGTTTTCCACAAGGTTGGCTTCCAGCGACAGGAATTCGATTGCCGGGAGTAGTGGAAGAGAAAAGGTGTCTGCGGTGCAGGCAGACGGCGAGATGGTGCCGTTGAAAAGTGAGGCGATCATGATTGCCGGGCGTACCCTGATGTTCGGCCTGGAGTTGGACGGTTTGTGGGTGACCCGCGTGTCGATCGAGACGGTACTAGTACGGCTGAGAGACCAAGGCACCGAGGCATGGTAGCTTTATATAGTCACCATTGGGCGCGTTGCTGCCGCTGACGTTCGACTTAGTCCACATGAACTTGGAAATCTTCGACTGCCGGGTTCATCGGATACTCAGATGCATCGTATCCCACAGGGGGTTACCGACCGGGCAGTTTCCAGTCCCCATATGTATTCTGGCCAGGGTTGTGAGCAGCCTCAGTAAGCGACAGACGAGTGAAGGCATTCGTATCCCGGATTCGGAAACCGAGTCACGCAGAGAACGTGCTCGACAGCGGCGCGAGGGACGCGGTTCCGAGCTAGAAAAGACTGCGCTATAAACGAGATCACAGACGCTGTCACACACGAGACCAAAAAACATAGCTCGCTCTGGTGTGACGATTGGGTTTTGGAGATCGGATCGCAATACACCTCGCCGCGGTTGCTTTGATACTCTCTCAGTATCTCCCACTTTCGCAACCGAAGCGGCAGGAGGTTGCCTGTGCGTTGTGGTGTCGGGAGAAGCCACGGATGAGGACGGGAACCTTTTGGAACTGAGATCTTTCACACCCATGCAGGTTGCCGACACCCATGCAGTGATACATCGCATGCATCCCGGGCCACATCGGCTTTTCGCTTCAAGTTGCCGACTCCCCTGCCGCTCCGTCTATGAATTCAAACCCGGCCGAGTTGAACAACTCGGGCCACCGGGCTCTCACCCGGCCATCTCGAGTATTAATACCATCTTGAAATCAAGGAAACTTTGGGCTTTTCTCTCGTTCTTCTTCCCATCTGACAGTCCAATCTCCTAAGACACCTATCTCACCTAGTCCATCCTGAGACGGCGGCCACGCGGTAGCACGAATGGCAGCCGGGTCCGTAACGCTGTAGCAAGAATATATTGTGCTGCCATGGTTGATTCAAGCCGAAATCAAGTGCCATCTCACCTCGCCTCGCCTTGCCTGGACAGCCTGCAGCACGTTTTCTTTCAACCCAGGGAGCGGGAGGTGATACATGTTGGAACCTGTAGGGCAACGACCGCTGAGACAGGCGCTGGAAGAAGCTATTCAGAGTCAACGCAGTGGATTGAACAGAGTGAGCAAGTCTTGCAGAAAGGTGGTAAAAAGTGCTTCATTGACGATGCTGTTGATGGCGAAGGAAGATGGCTAATAAGTAGGTAAAAAGAGGGGTTGTAGTGCGGGCACCAATCAACCACCAAGGTCCGTTGAATGCAGCCATCATGGCGGCCTCGTTCCGACAATACACCCATATCTTATACGGCACGTTTTTCTGTAAAGGAGTTGGGTGAAGGGAGACCAGCAGTTATCTCGGGCGAGTAGCTCCAAAGAAATATGTGTCAGAACGGCGGCTTTTCGGGCCGCCTGGCCGAGGTGGGCCAGTGTGCCCACGAGCCAAAAACTGCAGGGCCCCTGGGCAAATTTGGCCCCCTTTTCACACAGAACGAGATCACAAGAAGCCAGTTCAATTGAAGCCATCGCCAACCACTGTTTGATCCATCGCTTGCGCGCGCCTGTTGTTTTGTGGCCCATCGTTTTCCCACCAAGACCCCGTTGGTTCCAAACGGGGGGCATATGCGTGTATACGAATCCACGGGGCCCGCTCCCGGCCCGCAGTGGGAATTGACATGTGTCCACTGTCCGGGGAAGCTGCCGCTGTGGAGCGAACAGTTTAACAGCGCCAGACCGCCAAGAAAAGCAGCGGGGCCAATCCCCCCGGCAACGCTTTGTTTACTCGCCTATCACAGCCCCAAACCCCAATGAGCCCATTGCTGGGCCAGTCACCGCCAGTCCCGCAGCCCTGTCACGGCCCCAGACCAGTCGGGTGCGCCCGCCGCCAAAACAAATCCGCCTCACGTCGCCCTTTCGGACGACTGCCAGCGCATCGCCGCCCTCGCCTCTCCACCCGAGCCGGCATTCCCATTGGCGTCCGCCGTTGCCCCGAGATATCAGGGGCCCGCGCGTGCACGTTTGCGCGTGTATAAACATCAAATTGTCGGTTGCGTTGCTTTGTTCGAACCTGTTTCTCCCAAAATGCCACGAAAGAGCCCAGCGCTGGATCTGGACTTTGACATTCATGTCGACCCGTCTTGCCTGAGCGCGCCCATGGACGACGAATCCCCCGCGACGATGCCGCCCTCGCCTTCGCCCGAAGAGGCGCAGGACACCCCCGCTGTCTCCGACGCGCCCGAGGCGCCGGTTGTCGATGTGACTGAGGGTGCGACCGAGGATGCGGACCACACTACTCAAGACACACCTAGGGGGACCGAAGAAGCACAGGAAGCCCCAGCTGCGGAGCCCGAAGTCACTACCGAAGTCGACCCTCCCGCCGAGGAGCAACCAGACTCCAAAGTCACAGAGCAAGAGCCGGCGGTTGAAGAGCAACAAGAAGCTGCAGCAGATGACACGCCCTCCGACGACACAACAGCCCCCGGTGACGTGGAGCAGGCGACATCCGCCGAGGACACCCTGCCCGCCGAAGACATCGCAGTTCCAGCAGCCATCTCGGAGGGAGACGCCGCTCCCGAGGTGGACGACACTGCCGAGCCTGAGGTTGAAGAGCCCATCGCCGAGCTCGAGACAGAGGTTGCACTCGATTCTGAGCCAGTTGAGGAGGCCGTCTCCGAGCCCGAAGCCCAGCTCTTGGAGGCAGAAGCGGCATCTGAGTCTGAACCAGTTCAAGAACCCGTGGCTGACTCGATCGCTCAGCTTGAGGAACAACTCGCGCAGGATAAGGAAATGGCGGCACCTGAAGTCGAACAGGACACCACCGACGAACGCGCTGATGCGATCGCCGTCGATGAGCCACAAGAAGCGGACGACACCGCCACCAATGACCCCCAAATTTCTCAAGAGGTGCAACTCGAGGAGAACCCTCAGGAGGAAGGCCAAGATCTCGCAATCCAGGACGCCGACGCCTCGACATTACAGGATGGTGAGTCGGATGTCGAGGAAGAGCGCGGCCCGCACCGAAGCTTTGTCGACAGGAAGACATCTCTCCGGACAGAAGCCCTGATCCAAGCCGCAGCCCGCGCCGTCGTCGCCAAGATCGAGAAGCGCAAGAGCGGAGACCTACCGGCCGAAGAAGATGAGTTCGACAACTCCCTCATCAGCAACGGCTCGCAGGACACCCACGTGCTCGGCGACGACGCACAAAGCACTTTGAGCGACCACCAACCCCCCAGCCGCCGCCAGTCCTCCGACTCCCACGTCCGCCACATCCCCTCGCGCTCCACCTCTAGCGACGACGCCGGCGACAGCAGCTCCCCCAACGAGCGCGACGACGACGTCTTCAGCGACCGCAGCGCCCGCAGCTCCCTCTGCTCGCTCGACGACTCGGACCACACCAACACCCCGCAAGCCAAAGCATCCCTCTCCCGCCGCGACTCCTACACCTCCAGTGTGCACCACCACTCCCCCTCCCCAGCCCGCACCGCCTCCAACTTCTCCACCATCTCCGAGATGGGCCTCTCCACCTACGACGACTTCGTCCCCACCACCACCCGGGAGGGTACCCGCCGCATGCCCTTCCGCACCCCCTCCGAAATCCGCGCCATGCAGATGGCCTCGCCGACGCCCTCCGTCTTCAACGGCAGCTCGCCCTCGCGGTCGGGCAAGAGGCAGTCCCTCTCCCGTCTGGGGAGTCCGGCCGCGTCGGCGCAGTACTCCCCCAAGGGCCGGACCACGCCGACAAGGTTTAAGGGCGGTGTCAAGAAGGAGGCGCCGTTGGTGTTGTTGCATGTTACGCTGCTGCCGCTGCGGTGGGTGTGGGGGGAGGTTCTTAATGGGTTGGATGCTGTCACCAGCACTAATACCGCCAACTCCAAAACCGGAGACGTGGTGATAGAGGAGGAGGCTTTTGCGCCATCCGAGCAGCTTAAGACGCTGCGCGACGCGTGGCGCGAACTGCAGGACCGCGTCGGGGACACGGTGCTCGAGCGCGGGATCCTGCTGCCACATCCGCAGAATGATTACGAAGTGCTCGAGGAGCGGCTGCTGGAAGCGCTGGAATTGCCGCTGCGGAGACGGGCGAGGATACTGGAGTGTGGGCATTATGTCGGGCCGGCGAACGTAGAAGGTGAGGAAGGGGAGAGTGACGATGAGGGGGCGGAGGGGAAGAGGCATTGGTGCGGGACTTGTTGCCGGGAGATTCGGTACGAGGATCTGGGGGTCGGGAAGGTGTTTCGCGTCAAGGTGTACGCGAGTAATGGGCTGATGAGAGCTGGCGCGTGGGAGGCGTGCTGGAAGGAGATGGAGCGGGTCGATGTCGAGGTGGAGCCGATTGTCGGGGTGGCGGTGCAGAGTGAGCTCGAGAAGCTTGCGGTGCTGCAGCTCGAGATGGAGGAGCAGCGGCAGAGGGAGCTGGTGGCGGAGCGGGCGCCTGAGACCGAGGTGACCCCCGAGGCCGACCTGCGTGCGCCCAGCCGTCAACACACGGAGCTACCGTCCGAGGCCGAGCTGGCGCACATGGACGCCCAAAGGGCGATGATGTCGTCCCCCGCGCCGTCCGCGATGCAGCTCGCCATGCGCGCCTCCACCCCCCAGCCCTCGGCATCGACCACCCTCGTCCGCGCCGGCACACCCACCGCCTACGCAGTCGACACCTCGGAAGAGCGCCGCCTCCGCGACGAGGAACGCATGCGCGAAATCTACGGCGACATGCCCTCCGCTCCGTCACCAGCGCCCGCCCCAGCCCAGCTACCCGCCCCGCCGATGCCGACCGAGCAGCAGCAGCAGCAGCAGCAGCAGCACTACCCCCACCCCCAACCAATACACCCTCACGCCCTGACAACCGCCCCCCCACCACCGCCAGCAATGCCCATGCTCACCGACGGCTCAGCCCTTCCCCACCACCACCAAGATCCCTACAACCCCCGTTCCGCACCCGACGATACATACGCCCCCCACCGCCAGGGGCAGAGGCCGCCCCGCCCGATCGTGCTAGACGAAAACTCGGGCTTTGTCGAGTTGCTGATGGAAGCGTTCAAAGTCCTGCTGCGGGACCCCAAGAATGTGGCGATTATCGTGCTGTGTGTGTTTTTGGTGGTGATGATGAAGCGGCCTGGGATGATGGGGGAGCAGCAGGCTCAGGGTCAGGTTGTGCAGGTGCAGAGTGCGGGTTCGGGGCAGGCAGTGGGAGGGGGGTATCGGTATGAGGGTTTTGAGGCGGCGCCCAAGGTGGCGGTTGGTCCGGTTGTTGCGCCGAGGGACCAGGAGGGGGGTGTGGTGGGGTATGTGGAGGAGGTGGTGGCGAGTACGGCGTTGCCGACGGTAGAGGGGTTGGGGGGTGTTGTTGCGGCTGTTGAGGCGCCGGAGGGTGAGGCTGGGGGTGAGGTGGAGGAGGTTGTGGTAGAGGAGCCGAAAGAGGAGGTTGTTGCCGGAATCGTGGAGGTGGAGGATTTTGAGCCTGCTGAGGAGGTCGTGAAGCCGGAAATTACGGCCGAGGCGGAGGCTCTCGACTTCAGCCTCCCCGCTGATGTCTGCGCTCCTCGCGGGTTGGAGTACCCCATTACGATAGTGGGCGAGGCTCCAGTGCTCGAGGAAACTGAAGTTCAAGACGACAGCTCAACTGCTTCGGAGGTTTCGCCCGACTTGGATCCAGAGGCAGACCAGACTATCTTGGCGGATTCAGTCCCGGTCGAGGATGACGTTGAAACCTCGACTGCCACCTCCGCCGCCGAGGGACTGGAGACGCCAGCATCTCCCGATACTCCCGACGAGGCCACAGCCGACGAAGCCGCCGACACCCTCCTCGACGCCGAAACCGAGACGGAACGCGAAGAGCCCTCTGGAAAGTGCGAGATTGACGCCGACGCCGACATCGACTCCGACTCCGACACCGAAGAAGCCCTCCCGACCCCCTCGACATCCGCCTCGGCAGCCTCCACCTCGGTCTTCATCCCCGGCCCGTTTATCACAGAGCGCAAGACGGTGCGTGTGTTTGAGACAGTCACCGAGACGGTGCGTGTCAGCGTCGTCACGCAGACCGAGACGGTCTCGACGGTGGTCACGGCCATTCCGCAAACTGTCGAGGAGACGGTGTACGAGACCGAGACGGTGCGGATTACGGTGTCGGTGCCGGTTGAGGAGCAGAAGAAGATGAAGGCTAAGGAAAGGAATGGGTGCAAGGGGAAGAAGGGGTGGTTTTAGTCCGGTGGTGATGAGGCGGATGAATGATCTGTTATGATTGGGCATGAGACTGCTGGACATGATGGATTTCCATGTTGGACGAGATAGATGGATGTATATGGGGATATAGTTTCTTTTGTCTCTCTTTACGGTTGATGTTAGCCTATGCATAGCGATAGTTGAATGCCTGATGACAATTTATGGGAATACCTGACTTGAGTTTCGCCCCGCCGTCCTTGTGTGATGCCTTCAAACCAGACATCTTTCTCTCGGCTCATTGACAAAACACGCAAGACCACGGCTACGATTAATACATGATACAATAACAACAATGATTACAACAATGGTTCTCTGCCTGGCCCGGTGCTCTCGTACAGTGAGCGGCATTGTTCGTGCATTATTTTCATGCGGAATACAACTCGCCTCACATTTACACACATTTAGTCTGCATGATGTATGCTGCGCAGTTCTCTTCGCATATAGTCACAAGATAACATTTAATTGTGTTTCCTGTACCTGTATCCTGCTCGAGAAAAGTATGAATAGCTCAGCCTATCACTCTTCCGAGCCCATCCTCATCCCTCCCACCGTCACTCACCAACACCACAACCTCCCTCAACACACCGTTAACCAACACACCACCCTCAACAAAGGGCAACCTCAAGTCAACCACACAACTTCCACCTCAAAATGCCCAACCGCCTCTTCGAATGCAGCTTTCGCAGCTTCCGCAGCATCCCCACAACCGCCTCCCGCCTCGCCGACGCGTATCTCCTCCCGCGACTCGACACCATCATCCGCCGGGGCCGCCAGCTCCAAGACACGCTTCACATGCCGCTCTACCTCAGGGGTATTTCTGACACGCTCGAGCCGGGGGACCTCCGGTGGCAATTCCTCATGTGGGCGGCGGCTGTCATTGGGTTGCTGGGCTTCTTGCTTGTGGTGGTTGCGATGCTGGTGAATGGATCAGGACATGGAGTGGGATGGGGGGTCTTATTTGTTGTGAGCGTTTCGTTTGGGGTGATTGGGATTTGTTTTGTGGGTTGTGCTGATTTGTGCGAGGAGGAGGAGAGAGAGGGAGATCGCTGGGGATGGGTTCGTGCTAATGCCGACGCGTGGTGGGGGTGGACTGGGGTGGGAGACTGGGGTGGGAGGAGGAAGGGAGGTATGGTGGTGGTGGTGGTGGTGGTGGAATGAACAAGGTGAAAAAGACAGGTTCTGACGAGGATGGGGTTTGGTGTGGAGGTCGGAGGAGAGTCAGGATGGACGTCCGCGGGCTGTTGTTTTACTACTTGACGTTTCTGTATGGCTGGTTGATTCGCTGGTTCATATCATGAGGTATCGTGAGCGTGAATCATACCAGGCTGTGTCGACCAAGGCTTTGATTCGTGATGTTGACAAATTACCTGATTTGGAAGAAGTCGGGTTGCATCGCGAGTGGATCCTCGAGTTGTGGTTACAGTTGGGAATCGAGCACTGAAACATTCTGGAAGCCTTGGCTGTCAAAATGTTCCCTCCCGCCGTGGGTTCGATATGAGGGCCAATTGATCCCTGAAATGGTGTTTGATGGTGCTGCTGTGCACAGTGACGGAGGGACCCGAGACACGGATAGTGAATACCCCTGAATCTTGACTCTGCAAACAGGTTGCAGACAGTCTGAACAAGGCTGAAAACACCGAGCTGGGAACTTTGAATACGCCTGAGATAAGTCTGTTGCACGCACAATCCCAGGACGACACTCCAGTTCCCAACAACCTCCTTCAGCTCGGACTTTGGTGTTGAGATCCAGGTTCCCCCCCATCTTCTTCACTCTTTTCATGTTGCGATGAACTTATCGATTAGCGTTAGAGAAACTGAGAGATTGCTGCAATTGGCGAAGCGCGAAAGGGGCCGTGCGCACGTCCCTCCATTTTCCACTTTTCGACCCCAGCAGCGCGCTCCATCCTCCCACTCTCTCCCACGGTCCCACCTGTTCTTGCTTTTGGAGCAAAGCTCTCTCTCGATCGCTGGGCGCTGAAACAAGATCGTGCTGACTCTGGCTGTGCCGTTCCCTTCTCTGTTCACCCTTCCACTCTTTCAATCGCTTGTACAACCTCCGATCGCTAAATCAAAAGTACAAGTCGGCATCGGCATCGGCAACAGGCAGCCTCCCTGCATTGCAGCTGCTTTCGCCAACGCTCTCCCGACAGATGAATTCACCCGATTAGACCCTCGATAACGTTAGCGGACCCTTCCCCTGGCAACGAGCCACTGGCCCACAGCGCCCCTGATGAGGACGGAAATCCCGACGATTGCAATATCGTAACGCTCGCTCACCTTTGCCTGCCGCTGTCGCGACCTGCCGTTTGTCGGAGACTGGCCCCGAGACACTTGCCGGGCGACCAGACAAACAAGGTCGGACGAACTGACATAACACCGCCCAGCCTCGACCGACCGAAACCCGTGTCGCGCCCGCCCGCTCTTCCAGGGTCAACCTCCGACCCGCCTGTGATACCCCCAAGGACGCGCCCCGACCCGACCGACATCAGGCCATAGATGCCGCCCAGTCCGTCACAATGCCCTGGCAACCGCTGCCTCGCATCGCCTTCGCCGTAGCGACCTTCCCCTTTGCCGCCTCGCACCCGGCCGACCTCCCGCTCGAACTGGGCGACGAGCTGTACATCATCGAGGAGACCCCGGACGGCAATTGGCTCCGCGGATACCTGGTCGCGCCCCCGAGCCTGCTGGCTGGCCTGACTAGCATCAAGGGACAGACCCTCGAGGCCCGCGTCTTCAGCGGCATCTTCCCGCGCAGTTGCGTCGAGGTCCGTGAGGTGCTGGGCGAGAGCGAGGAGGCCGACGACAATGACGTCGACAGTGAAGATGCGTTCGCGCCGACGCCGGCACACGTCGAAGAAGGCGACTCCGCAAAGAGCGGCATAGAAGGTCCCAATGCCGAGCGCAAGAGGAGGAAGGACAGGGCAAAGGCCTCGCCGACCAAAGGTTGGAGGGAGCACTATGGCGGCACCCCAGGACGCCTCTCAGTGCCCGTGAAGCGCGACCCGAATACGCCACGCCCGCCCGCACCCGTGCCCATGCTCAAGATTGGCGACGAGACCCCGACTTCGACCTCCGAGCCCCTCATCGACGAGATCGCCTCCTGCCTGCGCGAATGGCACTCGACCAACCTCCACGAGCTGCTGCTGTCGCGCCAGTACGCCAAGCTGGACACCATGGCCAAGCTCATCACGACTCTTAACTTCGCGAGGCAGCAGTTCCTGCACGACGTGCTGACCACCTGGGAGTACGACATCCTCCGCGAGAAGACGGCCTGGGATCTGGTACGCGTCAACAAGCTTTGCGGGGGCGAGGTGATTGTGCGCGACCCGCACGAGCGCGGCCGCGTGCTCACCGGAGACGACTCGGTCGTGGAAATAACAAAGCTGCAGTCCATCATGAGCCTGCTGGACGAGACGCCGACACACACGGCTGAGCTGACCGCGCTGCACCACCTGCTGGTAGATATCAAGGGCTTTGCCGGCGCATCCACCGAGGCCACCACCCTGGTGCTCTACCTGGCCACCAAGACCGCCGGGGGAGCGTTGACGCCGCTTTCCGAGAGTTACATCATCGAGATGCCCGCCGGTGGCCAGATGGTCCACCTGGCCCGGACCATGCAGATGCGCACCCTCTTCGCCGACCTGACCGCCACCGAGATTGGCGACGTCGCATCCATCGAGTCGGACCTCTTCCTGGTCGTCAAGATCCGCGCGTCTCAGCAGGTCGTGGCCGCCAAGCCCAGCTCGCGGTCCGGCGGTACCATATCGCAGGCGCTGCCGCAGTTCACAAAAGAACACTCGAAGCCACCGTTGTCGGCCGGAAACAAATCAGTGCGTAGGAGCCTGATGTGGGCCGGCAAGAGCACGCGCTCGGCATTCTCGAGAGGCAACGCCAGGCTCGACTCGCTGTCGGAGCAACCAGAGGAAGTGGTATCACCGGCCACAGCAGGCGCCGAGAGCAGGGATGGCCTGCCCCCGAGCACCGCCAACTCCAAAACAGGACGCCCCTCTGTGGACAGCCACGTCACTCAGACAGCCGATAGGACAGTCGGCGTCGGCGTGCTCAAGCTGAACTCGGTCATGAAGCAGGACGAGGAAGTCGAGCACATTGTGAGCATCTGGGCGCCCTCTGCGAGGCACACGTCCGAGAGGCAAGATGGCGAGGAATGGGACCCGGTACTACGCGAGATCATGGACAGCAAGACAGGGTCCTATGAGAAGTCGAGGAGAGCAGAGCGCCTGCAGGTGCATCTGCGGGCCTTCAACAATCCGGATGCGGACGCCCTGATCAAAGCGACCCCGACAGTCCTGTCCAGCATCTGCAAGACCAATAAGATGGGCTTTTCGGGCGCCCCGACAAAGCCACGGTCCGACATCTACCTGACAGTCGACGAGGCCATCCTAACCCGGCAATCCTTGCTGTCCCGCTTCGGCGGAAGCCCGGCCGCGCTCCCAAACAGCCTCCACGCAAACAACCTGCAGATCACCCTCGAAGTGCGCAGGTCCAACGGCGAGCGCGTCGAGAACTGCATCTACCCCTCGTCCAATGCCGAAGCCATCAGCACCTGGAAGACGGTTGTCACCGAGCGCGGCGAGCCGTGGCGGCAGTCCATCAAGCTCGTCCTCGCGCCGCAGGATGTCCACCAGGGACACGTGGTGATGCATCTTGCGGACGCGCCGAACCCGCCGTTTGCTGTTGCATACATGCCGCTGTGGGACCAACAAGCCTTCATCCGCGACACAACCCACGGCCTGTTGCTGTACCGCCTTGATGAACACACGGCCACGGCCCAGGCTGGCCCCCAGGGCAAGGGCGGCTATCTGAGTCTGCCGTTTTCTACAAGGGGCAAGGACGAGCACCAGGCTGAGGTGACTGGGCCGCTTGCGATGGTGCGTGTCGAGACGTACCTCTGCAGTACAAGATTCTCGCAGGACCGTGTCGTCTTGGGGCTGCTGGCCTGGAAGGACTCCTCTCGGGAAGGGATTCCGGTGCTTCTGAAGCAGTTCATTTTTGTGGCCGAGATCGAGGTTGTCAAGCTGCTGAACGACGTTCTGGATGCGCTGTTTGGGATCCTCTGCGAATACTCCGGCAACGACGACTACGAGGATCTCGTGTTTACCGCTCTTGTGAGAGTGCTGGATATCGTCCACGACAGGAGATTTAACCTGGCTCCGTTGGTCGACCAGTACGCCGAGAGCAGGTTCAACTACCCGTTTGCGACGCCCTGCTTAGTCCGGTCCTTCACCCGGCTTCTGTCGAAACCTACCGAGCCTGAAACCGCGCGGAAGCTCCGCGCCACGTTCAAGGTCGCGAGGCATATTCTCAAGTTCATTACGCATGCTCGGGGACAGCAAAAGGCTAAGGAGGCGGGCATTGGGATTACGGGCTCGAATCCAGGTTTCACGCGCCACTTGCGGGTCATCTTCAAGGCTCTCGATGCCATGATGCGCAGCAGTGCCCCGGTCCTTGTCGGCAGCCAAACCCTTGCGGTCCAGCACTTCCACACCTGGCTGCCAGAGCTTGCCGGCCTCCTGACGACCGAGGAGATTCTGCACATCGCCATCGATTTCATGGATTCCTGCTCCGGGGTCAAGGGCAAGCTGGTTCTGTACAAGTTGGTGCTGATCATCAACTACGCCAAGCTCGACATTTTCTCGCACCCGGAGCAGCGCTCGGCCTTGAGTGCCAACACCGTTCGGTGGATCGCACCACACTGGGGCTACGTTGACGAGGTCACAGACCTGTGGAAGGAACAAGTCCGCCTCTGCTGCTCCGTCCTCGCCAGCCAGATCGAGCACCTCGGTCCCGAAATCCCGGATTACATCCCCAAGATCATCCAATCCTACCTCGTCATCCAGGCCGTCCCCAAGAAACCCAAGGACCGCCTCTCCCTCCTGTTCCCCACGACGTACCCCTTCCCCGCACGGCCCATAACCGAAGAGGCCGCCTTCGACGAAGCCCTCATCGAGCTCTCGGCCGTCCTCTCGGCCCTCTCCAACTCGCCCAGCGGCATGCAGCTCGAGCTGGCCGAGGACGACCTGCACGTGGTCGTCGAGGACTGCCTGCGCGTGCACATGAGCATCCTGCAGGGCGAGACGTTCCCCGCCGACTGGCTGAGCGTGCACATCTTCCACCACAAGAGCACCATGCGCACCCTGCAGTACCTGGCCGGCATCCTGCTCGAGTCGTTCCTCCCGCACCCGGACGAGGCCGAGAACTTCAACACCGAGCTGTGGAAGCTGTTCTTCACCACCTTGCTGAAGCTGGTCGGCAGCCCGTCGCTCGCGCTCGAGACGTTCCCCGAGCAGAAGCGCCGGGCCGTGTGGAAGATTGCGGGGGATGTGCGCGAGCACGGCGCCGATCTTTTGAGAAGGACCTGGGAGGCCATCGGCTGGGAGACGACCCTCGAGGAGCGCGCGCGCTACGGCCTGGCCAAGATGGGCGGGTACCAGGTGCAGTACGTGCCGACGCTGGTCGGGCCCATCGTCGAGCTGTGTCTGAGCGTGCACGAGGGCCTGCGCCGCATGGCCGTCGAGGTGCTGCAGACCATGATCGTCAGCGAGTGGACACTCAGCGAGGACCTGTCGGTCGTGCAGACCGAGATGATCGACTGTCTGGACGTGTACTTCAAGACGAAGCCGCTGACGGAGAGCATACTGCAGAAGCTGTTTATCGGGGAGCTGCTGGAGCGGTTTGAGCCGCTCGCGCGGGGCAAGGATGAGGCGCTGTTTGGGGCGCTGCGGGAGCTGACGGATACGGTGGATGTGTTCTTGGATTTGCTGGTCGCCGTGCACAGCGGGGATGGGTCGGGCGAGGCGTCGCATCTTATCCATCGCCTGCGTCTGATGGAGTTCCTGCGGGACATGCAGAAGGAGGAGATCTTCATCCGCTACGTCCACCAGCTGGCAAACCTCCAGGCGGATGCGAGGAACCACGCCGAGGCGGGCTTGGCTCTGCGGCTGCACGCCGATGTGTACGACTGGGATCCTCTCAGGACCACGCCCGCCCTGCAGGACCCCGAGTTCCCCGCCCAGAGCCACTTTGAGCGGAAAGAGCGCATCTACTTCGACATGATCAAGCACTTCGAGGAGGGCGAGGCCTGGAGCAGCGCCCTGGCCGCGTACAAGGAGCTGCAGGCGCAGTACGAGACGAACACCTTCGACTTCGCCAAGCTCGCCCGCACCGAGCGCGCCATCGCCTCCATCTACGAGACCATCGCTAAGAGCGACAAGCTCGTGCCCAAGTACTTCAAGGTCATCTTCAAGGGCCTTGGGTTCCCGGCCAGCGTGCGCGAGAAGGAGTTTGTCTTTGAAGGGTCCCCCGCCGAGCGCACGTCCAGCTTCACCGACCGCATGCAGGAGATGTACCCGTCGGCGCGCATCGTTACGAGCGAGCACATCGACGACGTCGAGGGCCAGTTCCTCGTCATTTCGGCGCTGAGCCCGCACCGAGATCTGGGCCACCACGTCTTCCAGCGCGCGCGCGTGCCGCAGGTGATACGCGATTATCTCGTCTCGGCGCACCCGCAGAGCTTCTCAGTCAGCAGCAGGCGGGGCACCAGCGGGCCGGTCGCGGAGCACTTCGCCGAGAAGATCGTGTACAACACGGCCGAGCCGTTCCCGACGATCCTGCGGCGGAGCGAGATTGTCGCGGTGCAGGAGGTGCGCCTGTCGGCGAAGGAGACGGCATTGGAGAGGATTGTGCGCAAGACGGCCGAGATGTCGGCGCTCGAGAAGAAGGTCGCTGAGGGTGAGGGCGGCGACGACAACGCGCAGCTGCTGGTGGATGCTGTTAGCATCAGTGTGAATCCCAACTCGGAGAATAGCGTGGTGGCGTATCGCGATCTGATACCCGGCATGTCGCGGATGGGCGAGCGGTCGCCCGTGCCGGAGTTTGATGACGAGGATGCTGAGGTGCCGGAGCTCCATCCCCAGGAGAACGCTATCAAGATGGCGCTGGTGGATCATGCGATCATGCTCAAGAGGTGTCTGGCGACGTTTGCGAAAAGCGGGAACGAGATCCTCACGCGGCATGTCGAGGATCTGCAGCGGTGTAAGTCCTTCTGATGACAGGCCGTGAACTGCAACTAACGCACCCAGTCTTTGAATCAACCTACGCTCCCGAGATCGCAATCTTCACCCCCGTCCAACCCGTCCGCGACACAACCACCCCCTCACCCACCTGGCCGCGCACGCCGCCATCAACCCTCGGCGGCGCACCGCACCACGCCCCGAGCAGATCCAACCCGGCCCTCCCCAACGGCGCCATAACAGAGGAAGCAACTCTCGTCCAGCCCGTCTCCCTCCGCCAGGGCCGCGGACCCCGCCTCAGCTTCCTCGGCGGCCGAAAGAAGGACCAACAACAGCAACAACCCCCGAAGGAGGTCGTCAACGGCGACTCCCACGTCCACCAGCAGTCAATCCAAGAAGAACCCGAGCCGTCCTCGGCCACAACAGCAAAGAGCACCACCTCGTCTACTACCACCCGGGAGGCGCCGCCGACGACGAGTACTAGGCGTTCCTTCTTCCGCACCTTGCCGCAGGTCACGACCACGGTCACGGCCGAGGCGGGGACGGCGTCTGCGCGGGAACGGGGTAATGGTGGTGCTCCACTGCAGCAGGTGCACACCAACGGCACGGATCTGTCCTACTCGCATTCGCATTCGCATTCGAATCTGCCCAGTGGTACGGAAGCGGGGTATGGGGCGGATTTGAGTAGGGGGGCCTCGGCGGAGGTGTATGCTTCTTCGAACCCTACTGCCGGTCATGCCATCCCTGGTGGTGGTATTGGGGTGGGGGAGAAGGGGGCGCATCAGACGAGGGTGTATGAGACGCATGTTCTGCAGCAGCAGCCTAACCAGAACCAGGGGGTTGTTGGGCATGGGCAATCTATCGTGGCTAATGGAGTGGGGAGCGTCAGGAAGAGGTTGAGTATTTTGAGGTTGGGGAAGAAGAGTAGTCGGGAGAGGAGTGGTGGGGGGTTGGGTGGGGTTGATGAGGAGTGAGGAGGAAACATTGACTCCTGTGGTGGTGGTATTTGGGGGAGTGGTTTTATTTGATACCTACCTGCGCGCCAGGCACTACTGGGCAGGCGTTTCTTTTGTGGATTTTTTTCGTCTTTCTTTCTTTCTGAGATCTGTCGTTGCAGATGGATTGCAATGTTGTTTATTTTTTCTGTTGTCTGTTTTGGTTCTGGATGTACCAACCAGTTCCGTATACCCGTGTACAAATGAGGAGGGTCTGAAGTGGGGGGAGGGATGGACATATACTGCTGCTGCCAGCAGCCTTTTATTTCGTTTTGTTCTAAGTGTTGTATCTTTTGGTTTGGGTGGTGATGTTCGGTTACATACCTCACCTTACCTGCTGGCATACCCCTTGGCTTGGCTGGCTTGGTGGTTGATTATCCAAGCACGCGCGCGGAAGCAGGCGAACGAGCGAGCGAGCGAGCAGGCAAAAAAGGCAAACTGGTGGGCATGCTACTTGTCATTTTTCTAGTGTTGCTTTTGTCTTCGGTTCTGGTACGTTGTGTTGCCGCTGTATATACGCATTTTCCTTTGCTGTGTCATTTTGTTTAATATCTTCGCTTCGATACGTTTTTGCCGGGATGATCCATCCGACCGGATCGTGTATATTTGTTTTGTACATTCGAGAACACTGTGGGTGTAGGTCAGCGTGGGAGAGAGAGGTCTCGTGCTTCGGTGCTGGTTCAGCTACACGTGGCTCTGCGGGATAGAGTCTCAGAGGGCGGGGAGAGATACTGAAGGGAAATTGAAATGTGCAGGTTGATGTCATTGCACATAAATGGAAACTTCTGATCTGCTTTTGAAACCTGTCTTCGCATCTGCAGTGATTTCCTGGCTGGTAGTGAGAGGAAGCAGTCCAGGTCTGTGAGGGCGATAAAGTGGTATGTTATCCATTCGATACCGGGTCAAGGTGATGGCGAACCGGGTAGGGCGATGCCAATTCAGGGGCTACCCGGGCTCTAAACCCCCATACCAACTCTGGCTGAATTAAGCTAGACGACCGCGTACCTACTACGGGTACACATGCGGCTTGTATAAATCTGAGACAGCCGAGCTAGCACGGGCCGTTCCTAAAGTTAACCGACCTCCGTCTCCTACGATATGCGGATTACGCGTCCCCAACGGAAGATGGGACCCCGGCCTGGATAATATCCACTTAACGCGAGATGATCTTGTCCTATTTCGACCCCTGCTTCAAAGAATGGTAGAGTTGATTGCGTGTTTACAAGGGCAGGGTTTGAAGTGTTGTGATGTCCGGCCTGGCACGAAGCCCCCGTGGCCTTGCTCTCTGGGCAATTGAATTTCTGCGTGGTGTCCGACAGCGGATGCAGTCTGCGTCGAACATGCAGATATGATACAAGGACTACGCGGAGATGAGTGAGTAACTGCAGGCCTGGATAAGCATCACGGAAAGGACTAGACTCCGTTCCGCTCTCGCAGAAAACATTTCCAATGCGTCCTCGAATTTCCTTTCACTGCCACGAGATTATCTCGATATCGTCCATCGCCCCAGCAACACATGCGGTACCTTAACCGGGTCAACTTAGTCCAGGTTTCCCCATGTCCAAGATGGTGCACCTGTCGGTCCGGTCACGGTACCGGCTGATGCTGCTGGCCGTTGCCACCCTGTTGATCTGCGCTCTCTTGCCGGACGCCTGGCTCTCGAGCTCGGCCACATCTCTCATACAATGGACCAACGACAACCCCTTCTCGGGCCGAATTTCGCGGTGGATGGCACAGAACTGGCCCTCCGTCCAGGCCCAAGTCCCGCTCGAGTTTACCGACTGGGGCCGGGACTTGTCCGTCTGGGAAAACCCGGATGTCATTCCCAGGGAGAAGGTGTACAAGCCGCCCCCCAAGCCGGTGCTCCCCGTGGCGGATCCGTTCCCGCTCTTGTCCCAGAACCCGCCGCCTGGGCCGAGCCTTCTTCGCGCCCCGAAAGCGAACCGACCCCCGCGACGGCACTACCCCGAACAGACGCCGCTATTTGTCGGCTTCACGCGCAACTGGCCGCAGCTGCTGCAGTGCGTCGTGAGCTACATCGCGGCAGGGTGGCCGCCCGAGGACATCCACGTCGTCGAGAACACGGGTGTGATGCACGCCAACCGCGAGGGGAAGTTGACGCTGCAGAATCCGTTCTATCTAAACCACACGCAGCTGGCGATGCTAGGCGTGGATGTCATTACCGTACGGTCCCTCCCCTTGACTGAGTAGCCCTGGAGGTGGCTGACCGTAACAGACACCAACACTCCTCACGTTTGCCCAACTCCAAAACTTCTACCTCTGGTAACCCCCTTTACCACCCCCTCCCTTCCCTCCTATCATCACTAACCCAGCCAGGACGGCCCTCGACCGCGCCCAACCGCACTACTTCTGGACGCACCAAGACCTTGTCGTCTTCTCGCACGAAAACCTCACCACCCCCGGGGGCGCATCGTCATCTCTCTACACCAACGCAGTCACCACCCTCCGCCACCTCACCACCTCATCCCCCCCGAAGAAATGGGCCCACCACTTCTTCGCCTACGACCACCTGACCCTCGTCAACCGCGACGCCGTCCTCTCCATCGGCGGCTGGGACACGCATATCCCCTTCTACGCGTCCGACTGCGACGCCTACCTGCGCCTGCTGTGGGCGGGCTTCTCACAGACCGAGAGCAAAATTGGGATTATTCTCGACGTGGGGAGCGTCATGGCCGACGTGGGGGCTCTGTTGAGGATTCCGGGGGTCAGGGCACGGCTGCCGGGGGATAGGATCGTTCAGAAAGAAGGGGATGGGGGTTATACGGAAACTTGGGAGAGGTTGGTTGCGCTCGGGGAGAGGATGCAGAGGGCCAAGTATGTCGAGGGGAATGCGCTGCGGAATACGTGGCAGGTGAAGCAGAAGGGGGGGCAGGGGGAGCCGTTTTATCGGGATGCGGACGGGTTTGAGACGGGGGTGAAGATGATGATTGATGTGGGGAGGAGTGTGTTTGCCGAGAAATGGGGGCATCGCGGGTGTGATCTGGTCAGGACGGGGGCCAGGGGGGAAGACGCGTGGCGGTTGGAGAGGGACTGGGATGAGGAGACGGAGGGGTTGGGGTTTGAGGGGGAGTCGTGGTGATGGGGGAGTGTATTACTTGTTTTGGGGGTTGGGATGGATTTTGGAGAATACAGACGCCAATTGGGTGGTGAAGGAGTCTTCATGTTGATTGATGAAAGAAGAAGTGGCTGTGGAATATCAGACTCCAAGTCTGCGCGAATGCGCAAACCTCGACGGCACCTGGATTGGTCTAGGCCTTCCCCAAGCAAGTCACCACTGCGATGCCACACTGCGCAAGCACGACATCGGGTACGATCAGCTGGCCTTGAACATGCCACGCGGAGAGCATGCATATCCGCTGCAAGCTCAGCCAGTCGGGAAGGGGTCTTGGACCGATTCCCAGGAGCCTCCCCGTGGTTGGTTGAAGCCAAATGCGTGATGCCGCCGGAGATGAAGAGCAAGGGAGCTTAGAACATGCGTGTTCTCTGCCCACTTTCCCTCAGATCCCCTACCTCCTCACCCAACTCTCTCCCCTTTCTCCTCTCCTGCCTTCTCCCCGCCGGCCCCTAGGATCCAGCTATCTATTCCTGCACTCTCAACCCTACACCGTCAACATGTGAAGGCGGATGTAGCCCATCGGAAGTACGCCCTTTGGCCCAATCAGCCCCCTGAATCATCCCATAATGCCCAGCCACCAATTTGTCCAATCGTGTGCTTCCCAGGACATGAAAGACAACCTCTTCACCGGCACATACCGTCGAAGATGAGAGTAGTAAGAAGAAAACTAGTTATAGTCGAGTGAGTGGAAAGAGACGATATGTCAAAAGTCTTGTTTGCCGCCAGTGCGGTATGTTTTGGATTGGGCTACATTCCAGGCACCGAGAAGACCAACTCGACCCAGTACCAGTACATAAATCAACAACCATTAATAGAACTGTGAAAAAGAACAAATATCTGTGTTAGTTATACTCTGACAGTAATAAAAATAGTGCGTATTGCTGCTCGTACTTCCCAATCAAACCAGGCCAACCAGCAGCCCCTGAATCAAGATACCTAACACCCCAAGCTCATCCACAATCAATACAAAAGAACCCCCCAACAAAGAACATACACCCAAATCCTACACCTAGTACCAAACACGCCCTCAATGTCAATGATACCTCTGCACATACCCCCCCATAGCAGAAGCACCAAACGACCCCTGCCCGCCGCCACTCGACGACGACGTGAAATAAGCCGAGTCCTCCTGGCTGAACCCCTCACACCCCCCACCAAACCCCTGGGCACTCTCGGCCGCCAGCAGGTGCTCCAGATCAAAGTTCAGGCTGCCGCACAGCTCGCTGACAAAGGCGTCGTCCTTGTACTCGTCGAAGAACTGGCTGATCTTGGACAGCTCCGGGGCGGTCGAGGACGAACCATTGTTGTTGTTGTTGTTGTTGTTATTGGTGTCATTAGGACTCGGAGGCGGGCTGGGCTCCGCCATAATCCCTCCCTGCGCAAGAAGAACAAACGACGCGGCCGCGCTCGGCAGCGCCGACGCCTGCTCCTCCTGGAAGTGGAACGTGCGGAGCACCTTTGTCTCGACGTTGCGGATGATCTCGACGGTTTTCTGGTTGACCTTCTCCTGGACCTCCTCGAAGAGGGTGTTGACGTATTTCTCAATCTCGGGCTGGACCAGGCGGGGGATCTCGACGCGCAGGAACTCCTTGGCCTCGGCGAGGTTTTGGAACTGGCTCTTGGCTGACTTGGAGGAGGGGGAGTCGCTTTCGGAGTCGTAGTCTGGGTTGTGTTAGTATTGCGTTGTCAGGTACGGGGGAAGGAGGCGGGGGGCATACATGGCGAGGGGACCTTCTCGCCCGGGAAGATGCTCCGGTACATCTCCTCCCATCTGTCTTCTTCTGAGCAGTTCGACTTGGCCCGCATGCGGAGCTGTTTCTCCTGCTCCTCGGTGATACCGCCCGGCGACTTCTCCCGCAGCTTGCAGGGGACGTCGGCGCGCTGGTGCTTCTTGAGCAGGTCGGGCTTGTCAAAGTGCTCAAAGCACCGCGGGCAAAAGTTCTTGAGCGAATGGCGGCGGTAGACGTGCTCCCTGCCACGCACTGATTAGCCTCAATCCCAACACAGCCCACACACAGACAAACTTACTTCACCCGATGGACATCATCCCACCCCGGCCCGCAGCACGTCTTTGTCTTGCGATACTTGACCGGATCATGCTTGCAAAACGGGCACGCAAACTTCTTCCCACCGTTCCCCTCCTTCTCCTTGGGGTTAACCTTCTTCTTCTTGGCCTTATCCGCACCCTGAACCACACCAGCACCGCCGCTCTCATCGACATCATCATCCTCCTCGCGACCCCGCTTCACCCTCCTCCTCCCCGCCACCCCCGCCGCCGCCGCAGCAGCAGCAGGACCGGCGGCGGGCGCAGAAGAGACTGAGTTATCAAGACATCTATCCAGCGACAGTTGGAAGAAAGCCATAGATTTATCCACAATTTCCTTCTTCTTGCGGCTCAGGAAGCTTTCACGGTTGGTCGTCGTGGTGGCCGAGCGCGGTGGTGGTGGCGGTGGTGGCGGGGTGCCTGAGCTGCGGGATGCCATGGACCGACTGGGCTGGACCGGGGAAAGGAAGAGGCGGGCGGGGGTTCGATCCGCAGGAGGGGAGGGTGCTGCTCAGAGGTGGGGGAGGCCTGGATCTTGAGACATGAGATCCAGGTTTGTTGGGATGGGTGGTGGTTGTGGGCTTTGTAACAGAGGGTTGGGTGTTTTTGTGGTGGTGCGCGAAGCACTGGCTGGGGGTTGGAGGGGAGAAAGATGTGTTGAAGCGGGGAAGATAGGAGAAGGCTGCGAGAATGCGGTGCTGGCGAGTAGAAGATGGCCGAAGATATGAATCAGGTGGCCGTGAAGAGTGGACGGGCGTGACCACGTGCTTGAGACGGTGATAGTGCAAGAGATCCAAGGAGACCTAGGGAGGAAACAACCCCGAGACAGACCTCAGTCCCTTGGAAGGGCTATATAGCCACCCCAGTTTGCGCAAATGCGGAGATCAAGCGCAGCGGACACCTCGGGATTGCCGTGACACACCCGTACTCCTGATCCCGAGTGGCCACGGCCATTCTCCAATGAGCTGGTCCCCGCGCCGAGACGCATGCGTCGGTACGGGTGAGCACGCTAGGCCGAGCAGGCATTGGCCGGCTGTACCGATGACTCGCAGCACAGCGTCCGAGAGGGGAAAGCAGGGGGGTCACTGCCTGGGCCATATGCGGTCACGGTGGCATTGCGCGAGATGCTAGCGCGGGATGCAAGTGCTCAATTGCGGGATCGTCGTTCGCAGCACCGGACATTGGGCCCGCAGATAAGGCTGAGCGGGGAAGAGGGGGCGAGGCCATTCCCATTCGGCAGTGAAGGCGTGGATGGCGCCGTCCCGGGCCATGGCGTTGTTTCGAGTTGATCCGCTGATGACTCGCATGTCTGGCGTGGCTGGCCCCCCGGGTTGGTAATCAGAAGAACGTGGGAATATCAGCGCCAGAAGGGAAAGCGGGAACCATGGGACCTTTGGCCGGAGACCTCGGCGATGACCCCCTGTGAGCAGCTGGCCATGCATACGCCAGCCAAGGCAGAAGCAGCGCCACAATACCAAACTCCCAATATACGCCCGTCGACTGACCGAAAATGTGGGCGAAACAGCTCAATCGCGGAGACCGAAGACCCAAGTCAGAGATTAACACCATCGTGGTTCCCGGACCGGCTTCTTGAACCCGCAGCCTCGTCTTGAGATGATCTGGCCAGGTAGTGACGACGCTGGCAACGGCCGGCCGCTCCGTGTCGCGAAATGCTCAATGGCGGACTTGACGATGTGATCCATTGGGCGAGACCTGTCTCGTAGTCGATGAAGATAAAGACCGGGTTGGCACCGGTGCTTCGAGGATGGATCAACGACATCGCCAATACCGCCTGACAGTACCCGCACCGGAAAGGATAAAGTGAAACAGGCTCGGCTGCCCCTGGCTCCCACGTCAGGTCTCAACAAGACCACACAACCCTCAAACCATGGACGGCACACTCCAGCTCTCGGGCGAAGGGTGAGTAGACGAGGTTCCGGGTGATATCAGCGGCTTACCCGGATATAGACAACCCTCGGGAAGCACGACATTCTCGCTGGAGAAATATCTCAGCAGTAGCGACGGAGGAGTCACGGAGCGGTTGCTGGAGGGCTTCGATGTCGGCGTCATCGTGGGTCGGGTTCAAGCCGTGAGGGGCGAGGTGGACAAGCTGGCGGATGCGATTGCGCAGCCGTCCCAAGGGACAAGCTGACGAATGGTTGTCAACTGCGTTGCAACGGGCCGTACGTTATTCAAGGGTATGTTGTTTGCAGGCAGGGGGTCAGGGTCCGGGAGCGATGGGAACATCACCCTTCTCAAAGGCGGAAATCGGGCCAAAAGCCTAGAAGCAAAGTTAGTAATAAACAAAAACATGGCTCCAAGGAGCTTACCGCGGAATCGAGATCCAGCCAGTCGGTAGTCTTCCACTTGTCCCAGAGGCGTGGAACAATGGCGGGCGCAGGCTCTGCAGGAGTTTCGCTATTGGCGCTTCGGTTCAGCTGGGCTTCGCGAGCAAGCTCGGCCTCCCAGTGAGCGCGGAGTGCGTCCTCAAGCAGCTGTTCGTCGGGTGATTCGTTGCCCTCGCGGCTTACACTGACCTGCTCGGTGCCCTGGTCTTTCTGGCTGGGCTGCTCGGCGCCCTGGTCCTGATGCATGGGGACCTGCCGGGTGGCCTCATCCCGCAGCTCGTCGAGAATCACAGCCCACTTGCGTGCTGGTGAGTATTCGTTGGTGCCCTCGACTAGGGCTTTGACGGCCTTATTGGCAGCCTCGGTCAGCCGGACGTCGGATTCAGGCCTGTGTTTGTGACTTCCGCCGCCAAAAAGCTTCTGACGCTCTCGAATGTGAGGGATTAAATAGATGACGGAAGCGGCAACGTAAGTAACGTGGTGAGCATAGAGAAGGGTGTGGAAGTGACTCTTGTCTCGTTCCCCCTGCTCGCGAGCAAGTTGAGTGGTCATGGCGAGCGTGGTACGGGCGGCTTCGATACAAGTCCGAATGGCGACGTCGATAGTATGTCTATTTTGGCGGTTCGCGGGGTACGGCGTCGTCATGAACGGACGGTAGATCAAAATCTGGGCGTGCCAGTGGGTCATCTGCAGCATATTGTGCTGGCGGCGCCACGTAAAGTGAAGCAGTGAGGGTTTGATGCCGCCCATGAGGAGAGGCAGCTGGGCCTTCCAGTCCTCGAGGGTCTTGCCAAGACGCAGGGCTCATTCAAGCCTCTCATCTTCAGAAATGTCGTCGAGCGTGTAGACCTGACGCAAAATCTTCTCAACAAGCTTGCTCAACCTAAGATCTGTCAGCCCGCACACGAACCGGACGTTCTAATATGAGCCGCATACTTGGCTTGTTCAACCAGTGCCTCCAAATAGCAGTCGTTTTTGTGTTGCCTACAGGGGCCGGTGGGGCCCATGTCCTCGTCGTTGACACAGTCGGGAAGCTCCTAGTCCATCATATCGAGGGTAAGGTACATGGGCCGGCCTGTCATCATGGCGAGGTGCTTGTCGATGACATACACCGACCAAAAGGTCCGCCTTTCGCACTGCACCTTGGCGTAGTCCGGGCGGACAAAGATCTCGCGGCCGAGGCCCCGGTTTCCCCCGCGTCGTCGGTGGATGCCGAGTTCAGTGACCATGCGGATGACGTTGCCGAAGACGTACAGAGCTTGGGTTAACCGGCAAGTGCAGAGGAGATAGAGGCACTGCAGAAGGCGAGCCTGGACGGATTCCAGAGTGGGCGGGCCCGGCTCGCTGTCGGTGAGACGGAGAGCGATGAGGAACAGGTGGTCGCCGTTGGTAATGGTCCAGAGCCAGCTTTGGTTGAGCTCCTTCTGCCCGGGACGCCAGCGACTGTAGTTGAACATGGTGCCGGGAGCCATGGTAATCAGGGCGATAGTGGCCTTCGCCTGGCCAATGCCTGACTCGAGCGGCGCGTCATCTTTCCAGTTTCGGTAGACGATATTCAGCCATGACCTGGCCGTGAGGCGGTGGATGAAATGGAAGGTTTCGGTCCAGCCGATGGCGAACCTGTCTTGCATGTCGTGCCACATTTGTCGTGCTTCTGGGAATTTATGAGGCATTGGCAGCAGAAAGAGCCGGTCGCCCGAGACCAGGACGAGTTAATCCGGGGCGGGCTGAGCAGCCGGGGATTGGTTGAACCTTCCGAGGGTCTGAGCGATGGCGATCTTCCGCCAGGCCTCGTGGAGGAACACGAGAGGCGGCGTCTTCTCTTCGGCATACCTGTTCCGGAACTGGAGCGGTGCGATACCTGGAGCGGCGCGATCCAGCGCAGCGTCGGCCATGGCCTGAAGCGACATGTCGTCGCCCGGGCCGTCGCCATCTGGGTCTGGGAGTGTGCGGCATTCGCCGCTCGCTGACGCTCACGCCTGGGTCCGTGTTAGCCAGCCAAGGTCCAAGGATAAAAGGGGACGGCATACCGACTTTTGGGCATTTGCCGCCAGCAACAGGGGTGTCACGTCCTCGAGGTGGTCGTCGGCGTCTGGGGCAGCACCAGAGGATCGCTGATAGGCACGGCTAACCATTGGTCAGCCAGCTGATGGTAGAGGGTGGGCAAGAGGGCAAAACGGACCGCTTAAAGGTGCACTCGATTCTGTCCTGGAAGCACACATCACATGGGAGCTTCCCTTTGCAGGGAAGCTTGTGGGTGCGGCAGTGGTCGCAGGAGCGGGCAGCCCAGCCCTTGTCGCGGTGCTCCTTGCCCTTCTCGTTGAAGGGCTGGGCCCAGTTCCGGGCCTCGCCGTTGTCGCCGTCCGGGGGCGGAGGGGGCGTCTTCACCACGCCCCTGGTGTAGGGTATGTCGTAGGTACATGTCCGGCCGTTGGTGGTGCCTACACCAAGGAACCTTAGCTTGGCCAGCGGGACGGGAAGGACGCAGTGTTACAGGTGAAGCATGGCTTGAAGCCGGAACAATTCGAGGGTTTGCCGCGGCACTGGTCGCAGGAGCGCGTGATTCTCAGGCGCCGAGGCTCCCTGCCGGGCGCGGGCGTGTCGGGGGTTTCGGGGTCCGAGGTGTCTGGTGCGGCGCGTTTTTTCGACTGCCCGAGGTATTAGACGGAGGGGCGGCGAGAGTAGTAGTATCGGGCGATGCATGAGCGGTGTTGGAGGAACAGGCCGAAGGGGCGGGGCGGCGGGGAGCTGGTGTGAAAAGCGGCGGAGGTGGTCCTGGCGGTGGTGCTGGAACTGGGGCTTGCAGGGCTTCTGGCGCTGCTGGCGCCGGGTCTGGCAGCGGCGCAAATTGCTGCTGGGCCGGCCGAGCCATGATGGAAACCTGTGTTGAGGCTCTTGCAGTTCGGCCCGGTGAGCTATCGCCAATCCGGGGAGTGCATCGATAAGGCCGGGCTGGGGAATTCGCCGGATTGTCGAGACGCGACGCGCCAAGTTGGATCGGGATAAAATGAGCTGCTTGGCGCCAGGCGGTGACAACCGAAAATCTGACGGGAGTGGGCCCAAGTTGGTTCCCTGCTGTTACGAGCTGTCAGAGGCGGTACCTGGCCGGTAAGTTCCAGGTTTTGTTACAGAAAGTCGACGAGTACTAGCTGCAATTGACTATCGGCGGGCAACAACCGCGAAGGCTCGCGTGAAAATAACCAACGTATGGTACGGAACGAAGTATCCCATCAAATCGGTTGAGCTTCCCCCTCGCGTCGCAGGCTTAGCAATCAACATGATCCGAGCCCCATCAGTGTTCGCTGGAATTCCTTCGTTGCTTGAGCCATGGCATTCGTCAGGTTATGCCAATCCAGGTCTTGGCAAATGTATTCCCCTTTTCCGGACTAGCACACTGGAATAGTCGGACGGGGATTGGTGCTTTAGCGACATGCAGTTCCGTCGCGCTAAGCCCTGCCAAACAGCCGGGGTCCAACTTGAAGATCTTGGCAAGAATATTATCCTCTTTGGGATTAGCAGTGACCAACGACACCTCGTTGAGCCGCTCGCCAGATGACGCGTCTGGGCCGTGATGGCCGTTTCCAACAATTTCCGAGCCCCGGGCAACGGCGGCATGAGGATCCTCGTACAATGTTTGCTGTTTTGGTTTTCTGTCTGGTTTATAAGTAGCCTAGCACCATGGGACCAACGTCATGCTCCCTGAGTCCCCCTCGAGTCCCCAACCCAGTCCAAGTGTCGAACCAGGACAGAGCTCGAGAAAACGGACGATCCCAAGGCGCCACCACCACGACATCACCAAAACTCACCTGGCTCGGCACGGCGGTCAAGCTCACCCGACGGCATCAGACCTATCCTCAAAATGGCGGAGCCCGGAGAGCCCAGTAAGTACTAAGCGCCCGACTGGATCGGAACCAGACATTCAAGTTGATATCCTGTGTGTTGACATGGCTCAGTTCTGTGGAGTCTGTACGTCTACGCGCCAAACAAAGCCGCGCCCATCTTCTTCGCCATCGCATACGCCCTCTCGGCCGTCTTCCACATCTGGCAGTGCTCCCGCTACCAGGCGTGGAAACTGATGTGGCTGCACCCCGCCTGCGCAGTACTCTTCATGGCCGGCTACTCCCTGCGCGAATACGGCGCGTATAACTACCTGTACAGCCTGACAACCAAACTGCCCCTGATTCTCTACATCCTCAGCCAGGTCTGCATCTACATCTGCCCGTACGCAACGCCCCCCGTCCCCTACCCCTCCCTCCCCAGCCCTCTACTAACGACAACCCTGTTTCCGGCCCAGCCCCCTCCTCGAACTCGCAAACTACCACGTCCTGGGCCGCGTCTTCGCCTACGCCCCCTCCTGCGCCCCCCTCCCCGCCAACCGCGTGCTGGCCACCTTTGGCGGCCTGATGCTGCTTGTCGAGGCGCTCAACGCCGTCGGCGTCGCCCTGGTCGCGAACCCGTCCGGCCGCGCGTCGTCCCAGGCCCTCGGCAAGAACCTGACCGTCGCCGCCATCGCCATCCAGGTCGTCGTCATCGTCATTTTTGTTTGTCTGGCCGCCGTGTTCCATGCGCGGTTCGCGCGCAAGCGGATGCGGTCGAGATCGGTCAAGATTGTGTTGACTGTGCTGTACGCGAGCATGGCGCTTATTTTTGCGCGGTGCGTGTTCAGGCTGGTGGAGCACGCGGGGAACACCAAGGTTGATTTGGATGATATCGAGGTTTTGAGGGGGCTGGATCCGCTGCTGCGGTACGAGGCGTACTTTTATGTGTTTGAGGCGTCGCTGATGCTGGTGAATTCGTGGCTGTGGAATGTGTGGCATCCAGGGCGGTATCTGCCGCGGGACTATCGCGTGTTTCTGGCCGAGGACGGGACGGAGGTGGTGGGGGAGAAGCAGGACGATGTGAGGCCCTTGTTGGCCAGGACGGCGCATGTGCTGAGCTTTGGCATGCTGTTTCGCGAGAAGAAGCAGGGGGCGCGTGATGGGATGCACCAGTTGAGCGACTACCCGCCTGCTAGTGCCCACTCGGCTTGAACTGGCGGGTGGGAGGGGGGTGTGCGTCTTGGAGGCTGGCTTGAAGTGGTCAGAATGGGTGGGTTGACGTATATGGGTTAGGCACAGGAAAGGGTTTCCGAGGTGAAAGGGGGAAGAACAGACTGTGGAGGCGTTGCCGGATACATGTAGACAGAGTTGGATGATAGTAATAGTGAGAAACGTTTGCCTTCTGCCGTGTCTGGAGCCGGGCAAATACACAACACTAGGAGGATGTTTGTCCAAGTATTTCCACTCGTCGTTCCTTTGGTGCTGACCCTGATGGAGAGATAGAGTTGGTGACAATATCCCGTACTCTTATGATTGTCTACTCTTTCCAATTGCACAGAAATCTATCCTTTACATCCATCCAACCCAACCCGCTCCTTCATTCCCAACATTGAACACCCCACTTTCATATTCAACAAGCCAACACCCCCATTACCAACAACAGCCGCTGCTCGACTCGAGGTAAGATAAGATGAACCCATCCTGTCGAAACCTATCCTGCCAAATCCTATCCTATCAAAGACACTCAGGCCTCGGCTAAACTCGAAACATAACCCATCTCCGAGGTCAGATCCCAGCGCCCAAGCCCTCCCCATACATGTACACCAAAGAACCCAGCCCTCGCCGATTCCCTATAATATATGTCACCCCGCCAAAATCCGACTCGAATCAACAGCAAGCTGCGTAACAAACGCATACCCCCTCCGAAAACACTTATCCCACCCCGTCTCCCCCGAAGCCCAGAACCGCTCGAGGACCCCCTTCGCCGTCAGCGGCACACACGTGCCCACCTCGCGACTCAGCACGGGCAGCCGCGCCGCCACAAAATCCCGCATGGCGCCCCGGCCACCGCGCCCGTGCGCCGCCTCCACGCCCAGCACGACAAGCGGCCAGAGGGTGAAGCTCTTGAGACGCGGGGACGTCACCGCCTGCATGAGCAGCTGCTGGAGCAGTGTGGCGTGTGCCGCGCACACTGCTTGTAGGGGTGGGGAGGTGGGCAGGACGGAGAGGCTTTGCAGAGAGGAGACGCAGTACAGCGCTACAGAGGTTTGGTAGATGGTGCCGATCAGAGTCCAGTCCTGCGTCGAGCGCGGTTTTGTGCGGGTCCATTGGTCTGGGGAGAAGGTGCGGATTTGTTCGAGGATGGTGTATGCTTCTTGGGCGAGTTCTTCCATCACCGTTCCCACGCTGGCGGCGTGCGTTGCGGCTTGCAGCCGGAGGTAGTTGATTTTGATTATGGCGGCGAAGAGAGGGGGCGGGCACATCTGGAAGGGCATCAAGACCGTGTCGGATAGCTCCAGGATGGCGTCGAGTGCCGCGAGGTGTTCCCGGGCCATCGAGAAGTCGGATGCGGGGCATGTGGTGTTGCCGATAACCGCAACACTATAGGGTGTTAGTATGTAGCCGTGGCCTCTCCGCTGGCCCTAAGCGGCCAATTGTGGGATCTTAGAGAGCCTACTAATAGAGGAATCGGAGGTGTGGCCCCAAGCTCTTTGACGCAGCTACTGAGGCAAATCCACCGCGTAGCTCGACAAGCTTGAGGGCGCCCTCTACGTGGGAGCGCCAGTTCAGGGAGGCGGCTTGTTGGGCCTGTGCAGGTTTGAGTGTACACCCTAGTGTCTAGGTGAGAGTGTGGTACTAACGTCTGCTAATAGGAGACTGACGATCCCGGCAATAGCAAGGTCGCGTGTGCGGTGGCTTTCCACATCGAGGGACTCTCGAAGAGATCGGAGGGCGTTGCCACGATACCGGTAGAATCTCTCGGCCAGAACCGTGTGGTCTGCCCATGGATCGCCCCTTGTGCGGTTCATCCGGTGGCTAAGGGTCATACACAGCATCGCGAGCCGCATGTAGTCAGGACGGGCGCTGGCCTCCCGAATAATCTGGGGTGATATCTGATATACACCGGGGTTGTTCCCAAGTTCCTGAAGAGGGGAAAGATCGGGGTAGATGCAGTCGTTAACTGTCGGAGGGCACTCGGGCAGTCAGCATTAGCATCTTCATCGGCTGGATCAGGAGCAACTTGCAGTACTCTGCAGCGTAGACCACGGCATCCGCGTCCGTGTGCATACCGAAACGTGGAATGGAAATGTCGTTAGCGTCAGGGTGCAATACCGCTGTTGCTCTTTGCCCGAGTTGAGTGACTGGGACAAGAGACTGGTCGTGGGCACGGGGCTCGGTCGGCCCGGGAGGCAAATTCCCCTTCCGCCTTCGAACCCGAGACTTCACTGTCCCAGGTGCAAGCCACACCAACCGCGTCGGCTTCGCGTCGCCATATCCAGGGCACAGATTTCCAGCTGCTGTGCATCTGTTGCAGGCTGGTTTTGTCGAGTCGCAGACCAGACAGCGGCGGCGACACTCCCAGCAATGCCGCTTGGGATCTTGGCCCATCTCAACACGGGTATGGAATAAGCGGTTAGTAAGGAACCTGCAACGCTTAGTCAATTTTCGGCTCATCCTGGGTATGGAAGTCGTGTTGATGGCTGGGCCAGGTGCTTATTCGCATCGAAAGAGCGTTACGACTTGGGACTCGGAGGAGTTGAGAGAGAAGAAAAGGGCATCGAGAGTGCTGCGACTCAATACCATTTGAAAGGTGCTGTGTGGTGCAAAACATGAAAGCAGTGCGGCGACGTACTCCAATACTGAGAAAGGGGCTTCCGGAAGCCTTTGTGGTGGTTAAAAGCTCCAGGCACTAGATGGCTTCCGTCGTTCGCGCCTGGCTTGACGGGTCGACAATTAGTAGGGTGTCTGGGGAGTCGAGCGAAGCTCACCACCTGCGTCCATAAATGATTTGGATTACTTAAGCCGGGCCAAACCTTAGTAAGGTATATGAAGTTGAACGGTTCGGCTAACAGTGCTATCTCGGCTGTGGACTAATAAGGAGACAACATATGCAAGTCGCACCGCCGCGCGTAGTCAAAATAACCTTAGGGGCTTGTGGGCCCACGTTACAGAAGACGTTGGGGGCGTCGTACCGTATTGGTATGTATGCATATTACATTACCTGTAACTTACTAGTACGTGGTAGGTAACCAGCTCGAAAGGTTATCGTTATTACGTCATACCTCATCCTGGTCTTCCTCTCCCTTTCACAGTTTCACTCCAGAGTCCACAGAGCCGATCTGGGCCGATTACATGCGGGGCACAAGACTTGAGGTGGGACCTGACCTCCCGTCGTCTTTGACCACACCGAATTCAGATAGCTTAACCCATCCGCTGCTCCGAACTACCGCCACTCTCACCGAGTCTCACGCAACCCGGAGTACTCGTCCTCGCCCACCATGGCGCCAACCACAATCCGGCTGGGGACGGCCTCCCCAGGAACCCAGGCTACCACAGCGGAGACCCTGGCCCAGCTTGAGCACATCGCCCGCCAGGCCGCGTCCAAGAACATCGACATCCTCCTGCTGCCGGAAGCGTACATCGGGGGCTACCCGCGCGGGACTCACTTTGGCTGCGTCATCGGCTCCCGCACCAATGAGGGCCGCGAGGAATACTTGCGCTACTTCCAGAGCGCCGTCGACCTCGGTGATACAGTTGGCGATGGCGCTGGTGCCGGGCAGGCCTGGGTGAACAGGGAGCTGCCGAGTGACGCGGTGCCGGGATCCGATGGCGGGAACGATGCCCCTAACAAACGGGGCGACGGCACCCGGGAGGAGCTGGAACGTATTTCCCGCGACACCGGGGTGTTCATCGTCACTGGCCTGATTGAGAAGGCCGGGGGCAGCATGTACTGCTCTGCCGTGTATGTGTGTCCGAGGCTGGGTATAATCGGCAAGCGAAGGAAGGTCATGCCTGTACGTTCCCTACCCTTTAATTACCACCATCCCCCTCATAACCATCTCCAGACCGCAACCGAGAGGCTAGTCTGGGCTCAAGGCTCGCCGGCGACCCTACGCGCGGTCAGCACCACCATCCGCGGGGTGCGCATCAACATGGCCGCCGCCATCTGCTGGGAGAACTACATGCCCCTGCTGCGGCAAGCCCTCTACGCGCAAAACATCAACCTCTACCTGGCCCCCACCGCCGACGGCCGCGACGCCTGGCTCTCCCTCCTCCGCACGGTAGCCATCGAAGGCCGCTGCTTCGTCCTCAGCTCCAACATGTGCGTGCGCAGCCGTCCCACGCCAAACGGCCACCCCACCAACCACCCCGAGGAGGACGAAGAAAAAGCCAACGGCACAACCCGCGACGCATCCCCCTTCACCCAGCCACACGCAGGTACGCTCCACCACCGGCGGAGGCAATCCATCCTCGACGACGACGGCAACGAAATCGCGCTCGCCTGCCCCCCGCCCCCCTCCAAGCCGCGAGGCAGACGCCAATCCATCTTTGACGAGGACGGCAACGAGATAGTGCTCTGCAAACCAACCACCACCACCACAAAACCCACAACCACAACCACCACCACCACCGAACCCGGCCCCGCAACCGCCAAGAGTGTGTTTACCTCCCGCGGCGGCTCCACCATCATCTCCCCCTTCGGCGACGTCCTCGCCGGCCCGCAGTGGGAAGACGACAGCGGAACCCTCACCCACGCAGACGTCGATTTCGCCGACTGCATCCGCGGCCGGCTGGACCTGGACACGGCGGGCAGCTACTCGCGCAACGACTCGTTCCGGCTCGAGGTGCGCGGGCTGGATTTGGCGCCGCTTCCTTACTGACTGGACCTTGAGCTTCCTGACTAAGGGTTTTTCCCCCCTTTTTTTTTCTTTTTCTTTTTTTTTTTGTTACCAAGGGAAGGACTTAGTTTGGTAATCTGGAGTTGGTTTTATTTCTCAAGGTTAGTTTTTTGGGCGCGCGCCTTGGAGTTTGGTATACCTTGGATAAGCAAGGCGCGGGTGGCAGGTTGGGTAACATCAAAGGTTGGGTATCATAGGTTGGGCGCGTCTTGTATTACGAATAACTCCGCCCTAGCAGTATGTACATGTACCTAGGTAATGACTGAAGCAAATTGTGATGCCCGGGAATCCTCGATGCTTGCGCGTGCCAAAATCGTTGCTCTTATGTCGAACCCATTGCCCCTATACCACCACCCATTCCGACCCGACCCCCTCGGACCAACTGAACACGGATGATTGCCAGAACGCCAAACAAAATGTCCCAGAGACAGAACCCGAAACCACCATAACCTAGAAACCGTATCCCATCCATCATTAACCCACCGCAAGCAAGAAGACGTACACGGGTGCCCTCAACCCTTTTCCCGCCCACCCTCCTCCTTCTCCTCCTCAACCCCCTCCCTCGGACTCGCCAACGGACTCGTCCCCGCGGGCACGGCCAGCCCGCCACTGATACTCCCCGCCACGCTATCCGCCCGCCCGTGCCCCAACAGCCCGCTCCTCACGCTCGCCGCGTCCCCGCTAAACCCCTGCTTCGCATAAAAGCTGTTCCGCTCGCTGGCCGCCGCCGTGCCCAGGATCCCGGTCGCAGAGTAGATGCTCGTCCGCTCGTTGGCCCCGATCCCCGCCACGCCCGCGCTCGCGCCGCGGTGCAGGCCCGGCGTCGTTGGCCCGCCCGCCGCCCCGTCCATGGTCGCCGAGAGCACGCTGAGGGGCAGCGACTCGCGGCTGCCGCCCCAGAGCGAGGACGGCGCCAGCGCGCGCACCGAGGCGTCCGTGTCGAAGGAGCGCCGGCGCCGGCGCTTGGAGGAGGATGCGAGGGTTAGGATGGACGCGTTGTCGGTGAGGAGGTTGTTGGCGGTCGCGGTGGCGTACGTGGTGGGGTTGAAGGGGCCTTGGGTGGTGGTGGCCACGTGAGCGGGGATGGCGGACGCGGGGGAGGTGGTCGGGAAGGGCTGGTTGAAGTGGATCACTTGCGAGTTGGAGTTGTGCGAGTGTTGATTGGTGGTTGTGTGGGTGTTGTTGCCGCCGGGGTTGGGCGCGACCGTTTGTATTGTTGTGAGGGTTGTCGTGAGCGATCGGACGGATGGCGCGGGGGAGGAGAAGGTGCTGTCGCCGCCTCTGCGGCCGTTTGCGGTTCGGCTTGTGCCTGCGAGCGACGCCTCGCCGTGTGAAGGCGCGATTATTGAGCGGCATGTGCCATGTTCGGTCGATACTGTCGGTGCCATCGAGCGGCTGCCTGTGGTCGGGGGCGGTTGCTCGTCGCTGGATAATCGTACCGAGTCGGCTTGTTCGAGAGACGATACGCTTGTCAACCGCCGGCTCGGCCCTGAGGATACGGAGTAGTGGCTGTGGCGCGGAGAGATGCCGACGGCGATACGGCCGGACTGTGGGTATGGGTTGTTTTGCGGCTTCTTGGCGCCGCTTCGTTTCGAGCCGGAATGGCGGCCTCCATCGCTCGACGAGGTCGCTTTCAGGTTCGCCAGTTTCTTCATCAGCGCAGAGAAGGGCCGCCGACGACCCGGCCGGCCCGGCTGGTCTGCCATGGTGTCAGCTTCGTTGCAGGAGCCGCGAGAAGCGGTATGGCCTGGAGGGGGCGGGAGTGGCAGCGCAGACGGCAGACAGCAAGGCGCTGGGAAGGGAATGGGAGGGAATTCTGGACTGCAATTCGGGCGGGAGGGGCGATAAGTACCATGTGGTTGGGCTGCAGCCTCGGCCATTGCCATGGATGCACACTAGAGCGGGGAACGGTGCACCGCGAAGGTCGAATGATTAGAGGGAGCCGGAGCGGTGGTGAGTGACAAAGGTGGTGTGTCGTGTTGGCGTAATCGGAGTTAGTTTCAGAGCAGATGGGACCGGGAGGGCTGATATCGACACAGGCTCGGCAGCGTCGAGAGGACAGAGTGTGGGGGCGCGGTTGCCTGTCGTCGTCCGAGTTCGAAAGAAAAGCGGTTGGGTTGCGATTGGCTCGGTATTTGAAGTCGGCTTCGGTCGAAAAACAGAGGCGCGACGGGGTGGCTGTCTTAGCGCGACTGAGGAACAAGGACAGCGCAAGAATGCTGGCGATTGCAGGTCTCGGATGATGGAGGTCGATGGGGTCGAATGTCGAATGGGGAGCTTCCAGCTTTGGGCTCAAGGGGTCGTGGCAAGCCGGGGTAACGGGGTTGGTGGGATCCAGATCCCGGCACCTTCACGTGCTGAGGAATGTGGGCCAACTGCCCCACTGCTGTCGATCTCGAGAATTCTCGACTTGTGCGCAGCGGAAGGCCCCCTCTCAAATTCATCGACTGGAGCCAGCATCGAGAGCACTCAGCACTGGCCAATCTACTGTGTACCTGGCTGCCGCGGTTCGATGGTATTACCCCGCCAACAGCCCGGGCGGCAAGCACATCATCGCCGCTGCCACAACACATGCTGCTTCACGTCTCCCAGCTCCAAGCTTCACCATGGCGTCAATCACATCGAGGTCGGCGGCATCGAGGTCGGCGGCATCGAGGTCGGAGGCATCTCCATCGGTATCGGCTTCCGCAGCATCAACCAGACCAACCTCGGTTGGATCGAAGCAAGATGACGAGGTTTCTACGACACGATTTACCAATGTGCAAGATCTCTTCAACGTGATCAATTGCACTCCTGGTGACTTCCTTGTCGTCACACGTATAGTATTACCCTCCTCTTATTTCCATTCCGTATATAATTAGGTATTTAGACGTCTCTCCAAGTTGTTTCGCCGAAATCGAGCGTGAGCGAGACAAGCGACGCCGCAAGTTCCGTTTCCGTCGCTACGATAGCAGCAGCCAGACCCTTCTGATCACGATCCCGGGCGACCTACATGAACAACTCCATGGGGGGATTTACGACAAGTTTACCAACCAACTTGCCAGAACTGGCAGAGAAGATCGTTGGAAATCAATCCGTACCGCTACAAGACAAGCACAACAAGGTCATCCTGGAGGAAGTGAAGGGCAGGGTGACTCTACTGGCGGTCCAAAACCGGAACGTGATCCCCCAGGTGCCTGGCCGACACTCGTCATCGAAGCGGGAGCCTCTGAGTCGTTGGCCGAGTTGCATAACGATATGAGATGGTGGTTTTCTACGTCAGATCACCAAGTCAAGATTGTGCTTCTCGTCAAATTTCAACGTACTGGAGGCGTCATCACTTTAGAAAAGTGGGAGGAGGAATCGCCGGGACCTCCTCGTCCAGGAGCAACAACAACTTGCCATGCCAGCCTTCAGCAGCCAGTACTCCGACAGGCGATTAACATTACCCGGGATCCTACTACCAATCCGGTATCATACAATGTCACTAGCGGTGCATTAGTATTCGGGTTCAGGCTGCTATTTCTTCGGGATCCGGGCCCTGGAGAGGGAGACTTTGTCATGAGCGTTCCAGAACTGGAGGATTACGCGAAATATATTTGGACCCAGTTGTAAGGTTAGCAGCCAATCAATCGTCATTCCACAGGACATGCACTAACTATTGAGCAGGGATCAAGAACTGAGGTCATCACCCCGGGCCCACTGCCAGGATCAGGCCCAGACATCAACCTGAACAACCACAATCTTCAACAAAGGCCTGGAAACTCGCAAACACCATGTCCATACAGCCTCTCCCCGGGGACGTTATTGCGCAAATCAAGTCGTCCGCAGTCATCACATCGCTGAACGCTGCAGTGTGCGGCCTGCTGCAGAACTCGCTGGACGCAGGCGCATCCAAGGTCAACATCTCGGTCGATCATGCCCGTGGAAATTGCTCGGTGGAAGATGATGGCCTTGGCATCGTCCCGGCCAGCTTCCAGGAGGATGGGGGCTTGGGAAAGCTTCACTGTAAGTCCGCCGGAGTATGCATCTGAGCTTGCGGCTGACATGCGTAGATACCTCCAAGTATCCGCCTCGGCCTGGCTGCCATGGAAAGCGCGGGGAGTTTCTGGCCTCCCTAGCAGCCCTCTCCTTGCTATCCGTCGCATCGCACCACCGCGACTACCGGACACACAACTCCCTAGCCATCCATAACTCCAGGGTGGTCGCACGCAACCTTCCCGCGCCGCCAGAGCAACGAGTGTTGGCCTTTGCAAGCGGCACTCGTGTTAGCGTCCGTGACCTGTTCGGCTCTATGCCGGTCCGGGTCAAGCAGAGAGCCACTGAGATGGAACGAGCGGGGACGTCTAGAGAATTCGACCAGCTGGTCTTCAACATCGTGGCTCTTCTCCTTTCTTGGCCGGGCGAAGTGACGGTTTTCGTGCAGGACTCGTGCGCTCGTCGGACGGTGCCCCTAAGAATACCGGGTGTGGTGGATTGGAACCGAAACTACCGAGACTCGGCGCCCAGCCTCCTCTCGCGGACAACAACGCTGCTCGCACAGGCTTCCCTGGTGGACAACGATGACCTGAAATCTTGGGTGCCGATTGGGGCCACCGCATCTGGGATTTCCGTAAGAGGGTGTGTATCCCTGCAGCCGGTCGCGACCAAGCGGGTGCAGTTCATTGCTCTCGGGATCCAGCCCTTGCTGAACGAGCATCACTCGAATTTCTTCTACGACGATGTCAACCGCGTATTCGAGGGCTCCAGTTTCGGTGTGATGGAAGAGGCCGTCCTCGACGAGGATGGGCGTCCAGCCAAGACGCAGGGGTTTACTGGCAAAGAGCTCAAGCCGAAGAGGGGCATCGACAGGTGGCCTATGTTTGTCATTCAGATTATTCTGAGTACGGAAACAGGCCCGGTCGATGTGGACGAGTTTCTCGACGGAAGGCGCCAAAACGTGGCAGTGATTACGGACCTCCTTCAGGTGACGGCGTACGAGTTCCTCAAGAAACATCATTTTCGACCAAGGTCTATTACCGCTATCGAGCGGCTCAAACGGCCCAAGAGCAACTCGCCCGCCCTGCCTTCTCAGCCACCCTGGGGCTCGTCTTCAGGACTCCCGAAGAGCCAAATAGAACCCGAGGCCAAACGGCCGCGTTCAGGGCATGGGTCGCGCAGACACATCTCAGTTTCGCGCTCTAGGAGCCATGTCTCTGAGAAAAGACTGGCCTCGCCCTTTTCATCCTGGTCCAAGACAAAGTCGGGTGTGCAAAAAGACCTGGGGGCAAAGGGTGTGCGTGCCTCTCTTCCGGCCACTCAGCAGAGCAAAGCTACTCCAGGCATGCGAATCCCGGCTCCAAGGCTAGAGAATCCGCTGTTTGACAAGGCCGGCTCTCTTTTACGGAAGCCGTTTGACGATGAGGAGGAGGCCTCAACAACTCCGGAAACAGAGATATCAGAGCACACGCCGCCCGAAGCACAGCCTGACACGGAAACGGTTCCTGCACGAGAAACAGTCGTCTGGGTTGATCCAACCACCAAAATCAAGTCCCTCATAGATTCCAGCACCGGATTTGCGGTCAAACCGCGCGCCGGCGCTGAGAGCAAAATCAAGCCGCGGTCAGTGAGCAAAGAAGGGGCCGGACATGTTTCTCGATCTCTCAAATGGAAACCTGCCGGCGCTGGGGGGCAAAACACAATCTTCCAACCAACGGAACCGCGAATTCCACAAGTCCTTCAAGCCTCGGAAACCCTCTGCTGTGAGCACGGTGGGGGAACCCGGGGACCCCAGGCCCTAGGAGGGCTCGCCGATGAGTCTTCGAATGGGAACATGTTGGCGACGCTTGAGGGTCGAATCTCGAAGGCATCACTACAAGAAGCAGAGGTCGTGGCCCAGGTTGATAACAAGTTCATCTTGGCCAAAGTGGGCACAAATCCTCCGCCGACTTCGATGAGCCGTGTCTCTGAAGCAGACCGCATGCTTATCCTCATCGACCAGCACGCCGCAGACGAGAGATGCAAAGTCGAGAACCTACTCGATGCCTACTTCATGCCTGACCCGACGGTACGCGATCACCTGGTGGCACAAACGCAGAGTCTGGACAAACCACTGCGCTTCGACCTGCCCAGGCAGGACGGGGAGCTTCTCGTCCGGTTCAAGAGGCATTTCGCACACTGGGGCATTGCCTACGAAGTGTTGCCCGAAGCGCCGTCTCAAAAAGGTGTCACAGTGGAGGCCCAGAGCCTGCCGCCCAGTATTTTGGAGCGATGCCGGCTCGAGCCTCGCCTCCTCATCGACCTGCTTCGGAAAGAGATCTGGAAACTCCACATCAAGGGCGGCAATGGAGCACTAAGACCATTACCCATCGGCCGAGACGACGACTGGGTCGCAAGGTTCCATGACTGCCCCGAGGGTATCGTGGACCTGATCAACTCCAGAGCTTGCAGGAGTAAGTGCCTTGTCGTTTGGTCAAACGAACAACAACTAATGGTCCCCAGGCGCAATCATGTTCAACGACCCCCTGACCACGGAGCAGTGCTCGGAGCTTGTCCGGCGGCTGGCAGCTTGTGCCTTTCCGTTTCAGTGTGCTCATGGGCGGCCTTCGATGGTTCCACTCGTGCATCTTGGCCTGGACAGCACACTTGGGTCGGGGAAGATGGAGACCGGAGGGGAGGGAGGCTTGTGGGAGGGCTTGAAGACGTGGAGGCGCCGCTCAACAAGTAATGAATAAATGCACGAGAGGGTTGTATGATCGTTATTAGATAGAGTGCTCGCAAGATACGCAACAATGAGCGAACGTCTATATTCATCTCCAACCGAGTGGTCTCTCAGGTTCAGTTCAATTCAGCGGTTCAGAATACTAGGGTTAGGGTCTGCGCCCCGTCGTTAACGCACGGACCATTCAGGCAGTCGACAGGGGAGCTCGAGCTCCAACCGCAACCAGCAAGGTTCCCACCATCGTCACTCAACTCCATCGCGCGCGACACTCGGCTCCCCGACATCGCGACTCACCCTCGTAGAACCCACAACCAACCGCCGAGCTGGCGACAAAAATGCGACCATGGCGTTAACAGTTCGTTTCCCCTCCCTCCCCATCCCACCCATCCCATTCCACCGGTCCCCCACCATCACCACCACACCAACTAACCCCCGCCCTCTTGTCTTCCCGGTCTAGTGGAGGTCCTTCGACTTCTTCGACGCAACCCAAATCAAGCTCCCCGACGACGACAATAATACTACTGCCGGCGACGAACTCACCACCACCAGCACGCGCGCCTTCTTCGAGAGCAACGACATCTCGGCCGTGTGCTCCGGCTCCGACAGCCTCTTCCTCGGCAGCTATGACGGCGTCGTGCGCATCGTCGGGCCGAGCTGGAAGGTCGTGCGCAGTTTTGGCGCGTATGGCGACACCGCTGGGGGCGGTGGGGGTGGGGCGAGCATCACACATATGAGGCAGGTGGAGGGGACCAGTTTGTTGGTTACCGTCGCGGTAGGTTTGAACTGGGAGATGGAGAGTGGATGGGGGGGGCTTGGTTGCTGATAGGAGGTGCGTATAGGAAAGCGGCGGCGAGAATCAGCCTGTGCTCAAGGTGTGGGCGCTGGATAAGCCGGTCAAGAAGACGGGGATTCCGACGTGTTTGAGCACGGTGGCGGTTAATAATGGGAAGAAGCCGTTTCCGGTAGGTGTTTGTCGGGCAAGTGGTGGGGGAAGATGGAGTTGGAGCTGACTGGCGGCCAGATATCGGCCTTTGCGGCGACCGAGGACCTGACGCAGGTCGCGGTTGGCTTCGCGAACGGCGCCGTCACCGTCATCCGCGGCGACCTGATCCACGACCTCGGCACGAAACAGCGCATCATCTACGAGTCGGATGAGCCCATCACGGGCGTGGAGCTGCATGTCGACGCGGGCCTGACGACGCTCTTCGTGGCGACTACTTCGCGGATCTTGAAGCTGGTCATTTCTGGCAAGGGGCATGGGCAGCCGCCCAAGACTGTCGAGGATACAGGATGCGGTGTGGGTTGTATGGCCGTGGACAAGAAGACGGGGAATATCGTCGTCGGGAGGGAGGATGCCGTCTACAACTACACCCTGGACGGCAGGGGACCGCCAACCGCGTACGAGGCCCCGAAGAAGCTGATCTCGGTGTACCAGGACTACATCGCCCTGGTGTCTCCGCCGACGCCGGCCGGCGAGACGGACACCATACGTCGGCGGTTCTGGGGGGCTACGGCGGACAGCATCTACACCTTCACCTTGATCCACCCAGAACTCAGGATTATCGCACACAGCGAGACGGTACTGGCTGATGTCAGGCACATATTCCAGCTATGGGGTGACCTGTACATGCTCACCCAGGATGGCAAGGTTTGTTTGTTCTCGATGTTCCGAGACATCAAAGTTAACCGCGTCAGGTCTTCCGCTACCACGAAAAGTCGCTTCAGCAACGGCTGGAGATGATGTACCAGCGAAACCTCTACACGCTTGCCGTCGAACTCGCCCAAAAGAGCGGCATGGATGCGCAGCAGCAAAACATTATATACCGCAAATACGGCGACTATCTCTACCAGAAAGGTGACTACGACGGCGCCATGACGCAGTACATCAAGGCCATCGACAGCACCGAGCCGTCGCAGGTGATCAGAAAGTTTCTGGACACCCAGAGGATACACAACCTCATCGAGTACCTCGAGGAGCTCCATGACCACCACAAAGCCACATCAGACCATACCACCCTTCTGCTGAACTGCTATGCAAAGCTCAAGGACATCGACAAGCTGGAGAAGTTCATCAAGTCTCCGGGAGATCTCAAGTTTGACTTGGACACGGCTATTTCCATGTGCCGCCAGGGCGGCTACTATGAGCAGGCAGCCTATCTGGCCGAGAAGCATGGGGAGCATGATTTGGTTGTCGATATCCTGATCGAGGATTCCAAGGCATACAATGAAGCTCTCGACTACATCTGGCACTTGGACCCTGACACAGTGAGTCGATCCTTGGCCTAGTCGATCCATGGCCTCTCTGAATACCTTGCTGACAACCACAGGCCTACTCTTGCCTCAAGAAGTATGCTCGGGTTCTGATCGAGAACTGTCCCAAAGATGCAACACAACTATTCATCGACTACTACACTGGGCGGTTCACACCAAGGGTTGACCTGCCACTCCCAAATGCCCAGCGTGCCACGAACGGAGGCTTCGTCGTTGGGGCAGCCAACGCAGTCCAGAACCTCAGCCACTTGTTGCCGTTACCGTATATGAACACGACCACTGTAACAGCACAGCAGGGCAACGCCAAGCCAACAGTCGGCGACCTTCCGGTCAAGCCAGAGGCGGCTGCACCAAAGTACACGCCGCCACGCCCCCGAACAGCCTTCTCCTCCTTCATCGACCACCCCGACGAGTTCATCGTCTTCCTGGAAGCATGCCTCAACGAGGACAGCCTCTCCGAAGCCGACCGAACAGACCTGTCCACAACCCTCTTCGAAATGTACCTGCACAAGTCCAACGAAAAGAAAGGCGACGACCAGCATCGCGAAGAGTGGGAACAGCGTGCCAAGTCGCTGATCAACAACAAACCACAAGGTGCCACGGCCACCACCAAACCGCCCATCGAAAACTCCAACGTCCTCCTCCTCTCGCACCTCTCCGACTTTCACGACGGCACCACCCTTGTCAAGGAGCAGTCAGGCCTCCTCTTTGACATCTTCCGCTCCTACACCTCGGCCAAGGACACCCGCGGCGCTATCAAGGCGCTGCGCAAATACGGGCCCGAGGAACCGCAGCTCTACCCAGCCGCGCTCTCGTACCTCACCTCGGACGCGCGCATCCTCGAGGAAGCCGGCCCGGACGAACTCTCTGCGATCCTCGAGCGCATCGACAAGGACGGGCTGATGGCGCCGCTGCAGGTGGTCCAGACGCTGTCCAAGAACAGCGTCGCCAGCATGGGCATGCTCAAGCCGTACCTCTCGAAGCGCATCGAGCGCGAGCGCAAAGAAATCGCCGAGAACAAGCGGCTCGCCGCGCAGTTCCGGTCCGAGACGGAGACGCGCCGCGGCGAGATTGCTGATCTAGGGTCCAAGCCGGCCGTGTTCCAGGCCACGCGGTGCGCACAGTGCATGGGCTCGCTGGAGCTGCCCGCGGTGCACTTTCTGTGCAAGCACTCGTTTCACCAGCGCTGTCTGCGCGGCGGCGGCGGGGGTGCCGGGGGCAATGTCGAGGGCGAGGAGTGCCCAGTCTGTGCGCGCGACAATGCCACGATCCGGGCGCTCAAGAAGAGCCAGGAGGAGAATGCCGAGCGGCATGAGCTGTTTAGGGATGATTTGGAGAGGAGCGAGGACCGGTTCAAGACTGTGTCCGAGTGGTTTGGGAGGGGGGTCATGAGTGTGCCGAGTGTAGAGTAACAGAGTGGGGGTATTACAAGTATTTAGGTGTCTATCCTCGCTGTCTACTTTGGGTGGTGTGGGTATCATAAGTCAATGTCTCCGTTGAGAAATTCGCCGACGATGGTGTCGGATATCGTTTGGACGACTGCCTCGGCGACGGCGCCGCCGCCTCTTGGGGTCGGGGGCTGGATGCCGAACATGTGGTTGAGGAACTCGCCCGCGTCGTCGACGTCGACGGGCACCGGGCTGGCTTGCTTGAGCGTTCTGCGCCAGTCTTTGACGTAGTGCAGGCGCTGCTTGACTAGGGCGTTGCTGAGGACTGTGTCCTGGCTGGCCTCGTCGACGAAGTCGTGGTACTCGAGGCCGGCCACGGTCGCGGACTGGATCTCGCCGTGGCGGAAGGTGAAGTGTGTTTGGAACTAGCTGGCGTTAGGCAGAGTGGCGTGATTGAAATGGGGGGTACTTACACCGTATGGCAAGGTATGCTTTACCTCCGGCCGCTCCCTGGGATCGTCCTCGGTCGGGTGCGTCGAAAAGGTAAACTGCGGCGTCTGCCCAAAGATCCAGTCGGGCGACGCCAGCTCCCTTACCCCCTTGACAACCTCCTCGTTAGCCAGCGCCTCCTCCTCGCCCACAACCATCGCGCTCCCCGCGCCCTCCCCATACATCCGCCGAAACTCTGCCACAACCGCGTCCACAAACTCCTCCCCGCCAACCCCGACATTCCGAATCGGACTCCTCACACTCTCCACCCCGCGCGCCTTGATGAACCCCTCAGCAGGCGACCGCAACAGCCCCGACACCCGCCCCAGATTCTCCGACTGCAAGAGACACGTCCCGTGGTGCAGCGAGCGCGTGCGCGTCAGCTTGTACGCGGACCCCGAAACCTTGAAGGTTTTCCCGTCCCCAACATCCATGACGATGTCGTGCCGCTCGTTCACCCGCACCCCCTTCACCCCCAGCCCAGCCCTTCCCCCCAGCGCGCGCACCACCATCTCGGCGTGCCTGTCCCGGTCAAACACGGCCGGCGGGCAAATAACCGAGTAATTCGTGTTGCCTTGGTCGTGGAAGACGGTGCCGCCTCCGGAGCGGCGGCGGACGAGCGCGATGGGGAGGACATTCTTGTTCTCCCTACTACCCTCCTCCTCGGCGGCTGCATTTGGTTGTTGTGGTGGCAGGCCCGCGTGCAGGGCGTGCAGGTTGACCTCAAGCCAGGGGTTCTGGTTGCGGCCGATGACGACGCTGGGGCGGTTGGTGTAGAGGAAGAGGATGGTTGAGTCTGGGTGGGAGCGCTGCAGGAGGTGGTGCTCGATCGAGAGGTTCAGGTAGGGATCTGTGGAGGCGGAGCGGTAGATTTGGAGGGGGCGGGTGAGGTGCTGGGTGTAGTGGCGGGTTTGTGGTCGGGTGAGTGATGGGGATGTGGCCCGGGGGGTGAGGTGAGGGTTGGGGGGGGAGAGGGGGAGCTGCCGCGTGAGGGCTCGGAGGCGGGATGGGAGAGCCATTGGGGGATTTGGGGGGGATCCTGATTCATGAGATGCTAATTACACCTCCATTGACCCTCCTCCTGCTGGATTGATGGATTGTTCCCGTCGGTATTCTGATGCTGACAGGCTCGAGCCGCCTCACCTTTTCCAGGTGAGATGGACAAATTGCAGTGCAGCTGACAGCGCTGGGCCTTGCAGCTGCAGCGCAACGGCGGGAGCTGGACCCTGGCGCCCCACTTCCCACGCTGCCAAGCCCTAATACGCCGGACCCACCCTCCCACACCGCCCCCTGTCAGCGGGGTCCGATGACGGCGTATAGAGGGGTCCGGCTGTGAGCTTTTCCAGGTGCACCAGTTTTGGCCATTTTGGAGCATCGTGCCATTGAGCCGCTCCCCGCTGAGTCACCAGCTTTATTCTCACGCCGGACCAGGTTCAAGTGCTCAAACAGTAAAAAGAAGGCGATTCTTCTGTCTTTCTTAGTTCGTCACTTTTGTCTCCTGCCACCTCCACCATGTCGACCTTTGGCGAGTACTTCCGCGTCACCACGTACGCTCTCCCTCCTCCCTCTCCCTAGCCCAAGCCGCTGCTGACCACCCCAGCTATGGCGAGTCGCACTGCCGCTCCGTCGGCTGCATCGTCGACGGCTGCCCACCGGGTATGGAGCTCACCGAGGACGACATCCAGCCGCAGATGACGCGCCGCCGCCCCGGCCAGAGCGCCATCACGACCCCGCGCAACGAGAAGGACCGCGTGCTGATCCAGAGCGGCACCGAGTTCGGCGTCACCCTCGGGACGCCGATCGGCATGATGGTCATGAACGAGGACCAGCGGCCAAAGGGTAAGCGGTGCGCCCCGTGGCCTTGGGCAGCGCTGACACGTCCCAGACTACGGCAACAAGACCATGGACATCTACCCGCGCCCCAGCCACGCCGACTGGACCTACCTCGAAAAGTACGGCGTCAAGGCGAGCAGCGGCGGCGGGAGGAGTAGCGCGCGCGAGACCATCGGCCGTGTCGCCGCCGGCGCCATCGCCGAGAAATATCTGAAGCTAGCCTACGGCATCGAGATCGTCGCCTTCACGAGCTCCGTCGGCAACGTCCACCTGTTCCCGCCCACCCCCGAACACCCCAGCCCGAGCACGAACCCGGCCTTCCTGTCTCTCCTCCAAACCATCGACCGCAAGGGCGTCGATAGCTTCCTCCCCGTCCGCTGCCCCGACGAGGCTGCCAACAAGAAGATGGAGGAGTCCATCGCCGGCTTCCGGGACCGCGAGGACAGCATCGGCGGCACCGTCACGTGCGTCATCCGCAACGCGCCGAGCGGCCTGGGCGAGCCCTGCTTCGACAAGCTCGAGGCCATGCTCGCGCACGCCATGCTCAGCATCCCGGCCACCAAGGGCTTCGAGATAGGGTCCGGCTTTGGCGGCTGCGAGGTTCCCGGCTCGACACATAACGACCCCTTTGTGTCGGCGGTCGACGTCGAGGTCCCGTCAAGCGTGGCCGAGAGCGGCGCCGTCAAGTCGGGCGTCGCGCGGCCCAAGCTGACGACCAAGACCAACTACTCGGGCGGCATCCAGGGCGGCATCTCCAACGGCGCGCCCATCTACTTCCGCGTCGCCTTCAAGCCCCCGGCCACCATCGGCCAGGCGCAGATGACGGCGACGTACGACGGCGCGTCCGAGGGCGTCCTGGCGGCCAAGGGACGCCACGACCCCTGCGTGGTGCCGCGCGCGGTGCCCATTGTCGAGGCCATGGCGGCGCTGGTGCTGATGGACGCCGTGCTCGCGCAGCAGGCGCGGCACACCGCCAAGAGCCTGCTGCCGCCGCTGCGGCAGACGATCAATTCTGGGAAGCCCGTTGGGAACGGCGTGACCGAGGCCGAGGCGACAAGTTAGATTGGTTAAAGTGAACTGAATGGAATAGGATACCCAGATCCAAGGTGCCAGGTGCTGTGCCCATATTCCCGCTGTTCGATATCCCTCCTACTGTGGTAAGATGACATGTTGCAACTCATCCGTGGCCAGACATAGATGGCACCTAAATCCTCCTCGTTGATCCTTTCAAATTCCAACCAACCACGGCCAGATTGTCAGTCATTGTTGTCCAACCTTCGACTTGTCCTCAACCAGCCTGCTCAACAGTCCTTTGCCCTCTCACTCTCCCCCCTCACGCCCGCTAAACACCAGCCCAAGGATCATGATGTGCCGGCTCGACCCTCGGCCTACCCCCTCCAACAGCACCATACCCGCTCCCCTCCCTCCGCCGCTCAACCTCCTCCTCCCCACCCCTCTCTCCCTCCTCCACCCCCTCCTCGTCCACAACTCCAGTCTCCACCACCCTCGTCCCATCCCCCTCCCCCTCCGGCGCAGCAGCCAACAACGGCCGCTTACCCCCGGCCTCGACCCCCTCTCTCCCACCGCCCCCAACCCAGGAAAACAACCCCTCCACCGCCCCCATCCACCCTG
>MU854436.1:40507-98782 GCA_033296685.1 Parachaetomium inaequale | reverse complement strand
GCGCCAAGAAAGCCACGACTCGCTTATACCCACGACTCGCTTATAAAGCACGTTAGGTGGGCCAAGATCACAAATCCCACAATTGAATCCTGTGGGAAAATCTCATGATTTTTTGACTCAATGATATCAAAGAAGCTGTGAGTGGGCAGCCAGTGATGCTTCACGTGTAAAGAGTGATTCATAGATTGGCATCCGACCCGGAACAGAGCAGGGTTGAATTCTAGGGTGGGCTTGTATCAAATTCCGAACGAGGCAGAGTTATGTCCGGATCGATTAGCCAAATTGAAATGGAGAGAGGAATCGTTAACTGTCATAAACACAACCATCGAGGGTCTTCCCAGTTCAATCCTGACACCGCCGCCACCAGCAGACAAACCAAACTCCACAAGAATAAAGACGATATATCCGAGTGCTGTTATACAAGATCCTACTCTTACACCATCCCATACTACACAACCCAACCAAACAGCGCCCAACAGCGACCCTCTCCCTCCGGAGTGCTACTCCTGCTGCCGCGCAGGCCCTTTCCAACTCCCCCACATGTACTTCCGGAGATAATCCTTTCTCCACTTATTTTTCCTCCTCGGGTCCGTCTGCATATTTACGGCAAGCCGATTGTTGTTCCCCGGGTTGATGAGGCTCCGGACGATGTGCGTGCCGTGGATCTTGATGGGCTCGGGGTACGCCTTGAGGAACTCCTGCTTGGAGTACCGTACGGCGTGGGCCTGCAGGAACTCGTTGATCTTGGCGTTCAAGTCTGTGTGATGAAGAAGAGTGATGGGAGCACGCGCGTCAGCCAGGTTTGGAGGTAGCAGAGCAGAGTTTGCTTGGTTCACTCGTTTTCTGCGTGATATGGGGATGGGGTGACAGGAAAGATGGGGGGCCATTACTATGGAGGCGCATCGCGTAGGTGCCTTGGAGGGAATAAAAGTCGCTCCGCTCGTGGACAAGCACCAGGTCTTCGGGGATATTGGTTCCTAGGTTTGATTGTGTTGATCAACATGTGCTAGCACTGACGGTCCCCGCGTCGACGTGGCTGGATTTCTGGCCAGCTTCATGCAGCACCTCATACCTTCTGCGATTTCGTAGATGACCAAGTCTTCAAGGTTTCGATACATCCAGTGCTTGGTGAGAACGGCGTGGAGCATGGGGCTGTTGGGCCTCATGGTGGCGCCGTTGGGGCCTGCAGCAACGGTGTTAGGAGCATCTGCACCATGGAGACAGGCGTGAGAGCCTGGACTTACTCTTGTATTTCCCATATTGTATCTGCTCGACTTTGGGTGAGACGAGACCCCTGGGACTCAGTTTCACGTCGTAGTGGGCCGACCCGAACGTCCATTCCCGCAGGGCGACAGTGGGCCCCACGTTCACGCGGAAAAGCTTGGTGGGAAAGACACGATGCGCCATGGGCAGCGGTGTCCTCACCCACATCTTCAGACTCTCCATGGCCGCCTTGTGTTTCCAGGTTGCTGATTCAGGCCAGTTGAGGGAACTTGAAGAGGAAAGACGATGTGGGGCGCAGGTCGAGAACGCCACTCTTCCTGGTACTTCATATGCAAGTGCCCGAATGCGCACAGTGCGCTACAAAACAAAATAGGGTATTGTTTGTACCTTTTGACAGGGACTCGGATATGGAGAGTTGAGGACGTGAAATAAGCACAACCTTTCTGTCGTTTATAAGATCCTCTCGATGCTCTCTTCATCAGGTCGGAATGGCTGTTTGACTGTCAAGCTGTCTTTTCAGGGGCCTGTGAGTTTGCAGCTCGGGCACAGGCTCCCAGGGCCAAGGAGCGATTGTGGAGAACCCGGACGGCCCCTGAATGCCAAGACCCCGCGACATGCCACGGCTTCCGTCGGCACAAGTGACGTCGTTTACCCCGGAACCTCCCCCAGCTGACCTCCCTCTTCCCGTCCCGGGGGTCAACACCCTCCCTTCCCCTCAATTGAAGGGCAATGGGATGAAATCTTGACCTCTCCCACCCCATCCGACGGCCTCTTCGTCCAATTCATGCCCTCTCCGCCCCAAAAATGAAGAGAATCCGCCTGTCCCGCCCTCACGGGGCCCTCTCGCGCCATGGAGGCACCACCCAGCACTCCCCCCTCCGCCAGTCCACACCGCTACTCGCCTCCTCATCGTTCAGGGCCCCAAGCCAGCAACAACAACAGCAACCACAGCGCCGACATGCCGGGTCCATCTCGCAGCGCCCGGACTCCAAGCACGTCATGTTCCCCGGCGCGCTCAAGTCGGCCTTCAGCAACACGCTGCGCTTCGAGCAGCCGGCGAGCTACCCGGCGCTGCCGACGTACCGCGCGGTGGACCAGCACGGCGTGGCCGTCGACCCGGACTTTGCGCCCGACCTCAGCGACGCCGAGGTCGTCAAGTTGTACCGCGACATGCTGACCGTGTCCATCATGGACCTGATCATGTTCGACGCGCAGCGCCAGGGCCGCCTGAGCTTCTACATGGTGTCGGCCGGCGAGGAGGCCGTGTCGGTGGCGACGGCGTCGGCGCTGGCCAAGGAGGACGTCGTGTTTTGCCAGTACCGCGAGCAGGGCGTGTTCCGCCAGCGCGGGTTTAGCCTGGCGGATTTCATGAACCAGCTGTTTGCGAACCACAAGGACCCCGGGAAGGGCAGGAACATGCCGGTGCACTATGGGAGTCGGGAGTTGAATATCGTCAGTTGTTACCCCCCGTTGCGCACGACTGCAATTAGCCATGCTGACCTCTCTACAGCATACCATCTCGTCGCCCCTCGCGACGCAGCTCCCGCAGGCGTCGGGGGCGGCGTATGCGCTCAAGATCCAGCGGATGCAGGACCCCAGCATACCCCCGCGGGTCGTAGCCGCGTACTTTGGCGAGGGCGCGGCCAGCGAGGGCGACTTCCACGCGGCACTGAACATCGCCGCGACGCGATCCTGCCCCGTCATTTTCGTCTGCCGCAACAACGGCTACGCCATCTCGACGCCGACGCTCGAGCAGTACCGCGGCGACGGCATTGCCAGCCGCGGCCTCGGGTACGGCATCGAGACGATCCGCGTCGACGGCAACGACTTCTGGGCGGTGCGCGAGGTGATGAAGAAGGCGCGCGCGCTGGCGCTGCAGGACGGCGGGCGGCCGGTCCTGATCGAGGCCATGACGTACCGCGTCAGCCACCACAGCACGTCGGACGACTCGTTTGCGTACCGCGCCAAAGTCGAGGTGGAGGACTGGAAGCGGCGCGACAACCCGATCGCGCGGCTGCGCAAGTGGATGGAGGCCAAGGGGTGCTGGGACGAGGCCAAGGAGAAGGAGGCGCGCGAGAGCATCCGGCGCGACGTGCTCAAGGCCTTCTCCGAGGCCGAGCGCGAGAAGAAGCCGCCGATCCGGACCATGTTCGAGGACGTGTACGAGGAGCTGACGCCGGACCTGCAGCAGCAGATGAGGGAGTTGAAGAGCCAGTTGGAGAGATACCCGGACGAGTACGACCTTGGCGAGTTTGTGGGCGGGCGAGATAGTCTAGACAAATAGCGAGCGAGCGAGCGAATGCATCTGATTTGGCGCAGTTGTTGAAATTTGTGTTTGCTTTCTGACCGATCACCCGGCGGCCAGAGTGACCGATTTGTGCAACAACTTGAATTGTTGACGTTACCTGCAACACCCGATCGCGTCTCACTCTACCACCAAACAAACCATCCGCCTACACTTACCCAACATAACGACCACGCGCAACCCGACAAAATCAACCATCCACTCCCAATACCATGACCGACCAAGGCCGCGTCGTCATCGGCGTGCTCTGCGCCCTCAGCGTCACAGCGCTTCTCGCCGTCATCGCCATCAAGTACGTCCGCATGGCCACGCGTGCCATGGTCCAGTCGCACCAGGCTCGAGACGCCGAGGCCCAGTAAGCCAGGTACGTGCGACTGTCGGACAACACCAGGTCAACCTCAGGCTCGAAGTGTGTGTGGTGTTGAAGGTGGAACACGACTCGGAAGAAGCCAAGATCAACCCCACCATTTCCATCTTGGCATCGCTCTCGGCCCCGCAAACAGGGCTGAAGACGGGACCAAGCCATTGGGACGACAAGCCACACACAACAGCCACAGCCTCCCGGGCCGACCCGATTTTTTGCATCCGAGCCCGCGCATTGCATGAGCTGATCCCGAACTTCTTCCAGTTCTGGTCCCGGAGCTGCGCCGGTGCCGTGAAGTTGCTCAACATGGCCGCCCGAACAGCTCTCAGAAGGGCGCTCCCCTCAGTGCGGAGCGCCGTCGCCCATCCCGAGCAGCAATTACGATTTACACGACCCTTCTCGACATCACTCCCCTCCTTCGCCCCGAATCCCTCCTCCTCCTCGTCTTCGACCCCCGAATATGCGATCCCCGACCCGTCCCGGCCAACACACTTTGGCTTCGAGACCGTGACAGAAGCCGAGAAGCGCGAGCGCGTCGCCGGCGTGTTCACGAGCGTGGCCGAGTCGTACGACCGCATGAACGACCTCATGTCCTTTGGCTGGCACCGCGTGTGGAAGTCTGTTACCCTGGCCGTTCTCCCCACCATCGCACCTCACTAACCACCCCCTCCGCTCCGCAGAGACCACTTCGTCGCCTCGCTCAACCCCGGCTTCTCCCCCCTCACCACCGGCCCCGACCCGCGCGGGCCGCAGCACATCCTCGACATCGCCGGCGGCACGGGCGACATCGCCTTCCGCATGCTCCACACGGCCCACGTCCTCAACGGCAACCCCTCCGTGCGGGTGACCATCTCGGACATCAACCGCGCCATGCTCACAGTCGGCAAGCAGCGCTCCTCCCAGCTCCCAGCCTCGCAACAAGCCGCCCTCTCCTTCGTCGAAGCCAACGCCGAGAACCTGACCCAAACCCGCCCTTTACACCCCTACCCGTCCCCCCTCGAACCGACCCCCAGTAACAGCGAACAAGCCTTCTTCGACCCCTCAACCGCCACCTCCTCCATCCCGGACTCCTCAGTCGACCTCTACACAGTAGCCTTCGGCATCCGCAACTTCAGCAACATCCCAGCCGCCCTCCGCGAAGCCCACCGCGTGCTCAAACCGGGCGGCGTCTTCGCCTGCCTCGAGTTCAGCAAGGCCGACGCGCACCCGCTGTTCAACGCGCTCTACAAGGAGTGGTCGTTCCGCGCGATCCCCTTGATCGGCCAGCTCGTCGCCGCCGACAGGGATAGCTACCAGTACCTGGTGGAGAGCATCGAGCGTTTTCCAAGTCAGCGTGCGTTTCGGGATATGATTGTTGAGGCGGGGTTCGCGGTGGCGGGCCAGGGGTGGGAGGACCTGACGGGGGGCGTGGCGGCTGTGCATAAGGGGATGAAGCCGCGGGTGTAAATCTCGTCATTACCTACTTGTCGTGGAAGGTGTCTTACTCTTTGGGTGTGGGTTGGTGAGTGGATGGGGAGTAATACATGGGGGGAGTGTAAGATGTTGGGGGGTTGTACATGTACGATGCTTGTACCATAGCAGGCTATTTAGATATGGGGTATGCCGCTCATCTCTAGAGTGGAAGTAGGGCGGTGCGGATATCAGACAATGATTTGCAACAACCCATCAAAACAAAACTCGGCTCCGCCACATTGTGACGAACGTCCCCGACCACCCCAGACAGGTTCATAGTTAGGCGGAGATGTAGGTAAAGGTTGAGTGAGGCATGGAACCTCCTCCGCGGCCAGCAACACCGCATCAGCGGATGCAGCAGAGATCAAAGCACAGCACTCAGCCAGTCACACACACACAGCAACAGATGGCACTCGCAAGCGAATATTCACTACCAACTACCATCCATCCATCCCTGCAGAAGCTCCCGCTACCACCCCGCCACTACCACCGCCACGCCACCTCGCTGAAAAGCTCCCCACTCCCCACGAACCAGGCTTCCTGAAGCAGGAGGCAGGCACAGTGTAGCCGCCGTAGCATAGTGTAGTAGTGTAGTGTATCGGAACCGACGATCAGGCAAGCAAGCAAGCAAGAAGAATCAAAACCGACCAACCAACCAACCAAACCAACGACCAACGACCAAACGCATCACTCTCTAAAAAAAACTCCACTACCACCATTCCCTTCCCCAAGCACACGCGCGCGCAGGTCCAGAAAGATTAAAGAGTCAAAAGCATCTTTTCTTTTGCTTCTTTTTTTCCGTACCACCCACCTCCCCCGGTTGTTGTGTGTGTGTAATAATCTCCGAAGCCAAAGCAAAAGAAGAAGCGAGCCCAATCCATCCAGGTTCCGCCCCTCCGGAAGAAAACGAAAGAAAAAAAGAGGAAAAAAGGTTTGGCCGTTGAGAAGCAAGCCGAATATCATCACAGTGAAAGGGTGTTGTTTGAGGGGCTGTGTTGTTGGTGGATGGCAGCAAGTCAATGTTGTTGTGTGTCGTGTAGTAGTTTGATTGGGTTGATCATCTTCGTCTGATCAATGATTGTGGTCGTCGGGCTGCCAATAGGGCGGGTTGACCATGTCGCGAGTATGTCGCTACCAGGAGTCCGTCCCCATGGGCGCTGCCCCGGCTTCGGCCCGAGCCCCCTAAGACTCAGCTGCAGGAGCAGGGCTGGCACCCTCGCCCTTCATACCACCCCGCGGGCCCCGGCCCCGTCCGCGCTCGCCACCGCGACCACCCCGGCCGCCACGTCCACCACGACGCCCGGCACCTTCGCTGTCGCTAGCACCTCCGCCGCCGGCGCTGCGGTAGCCGCTGGGCGGGTTGCCGCCATCCCTGCCGCCGCGGCTGCTGCCCCAGTTGCCAGCGCCGCCGCGCGAGAACTGGCGCGCAGGCGGCGAGAAGATCTTGACCAGCGGCTTGGAGCGGTCCTCCTGGCCGGGTGCGCGGTTCTTGACTTCGTCAGGGAGATGCTCCATGGCAGCGTCCCGGTCCTCGGCCGTCTTGAACTGCGCCACCTTGTTGTTTTGGCCCCACCGGTCGATCTTGAGAATCTTGGCCTTGTCGTCCTCGGAAAACAGGTCCCGGACTTGCTCATCGCTCTGGGCATTCATAATGAAAAGGCCAATGATGTTCTCGGCCGGGTTCTTGGGCGCAGAGGATGGGGCGGTGTCGGCCGCGCCCGCCGCGCCGTTGGCAGCAGCCGGGGCCGCCCTTTCCTCCTTGGGCGCAGGGGAAGCAGCCGGCGCGGGCTGGGGCGTGGCTGGCTTGGTCGGGACCGGAGCAGATGCCGGCGCCGAGGGTCTGGGCGGCTGCGCGGGAGCCGTGGTTCCCGGTTGAGCGGCGGGAGAGGCTGCCAGCGGGGCAGAAGGACCTGTGTGAGTAACCGGGCTAGCACCAGCGGCGACGGGCGCGGGCTGCACACCGGGCTGTTGCTTAGCACCACGGTGCGAGAAGTTGAATCCCTGAGCACGCATCTCTGTTCCGATCCTGCCATCCTGAATCTCCAGGACAAGCCAGCCAAAGGCCGCGTCCGCGAGGTTGAAGTTCCACATGTTCTTGAAGGCGCTCTCGTCCACCTGGCCCAAAGCCGCGGCCGACTGGCCGGCAGCTGCGCCGCCAAACGGATTTCCGCCCGCTGCGGTCGTAGGCATCTTCTCAACAACAGCCAGTGCGTTCTTAAGCAGGGTTTGTTGAGCCTCGACCTGGCTGATGGCCGGCTCGACCTCGCCCTTGACCGTCTCCCACACGTCGTTGAAGGATGCCTTGGACGCGGCGAGCTTGCCGCGGTAGTGGTCCAGGGTGGGGTTGACGCTGAATTCGTTGTACGAGCTTCCGTACCTGAAATGCAGGCCAGCAGAAACCGAGAAGTCCGCCTTAAGGGTAACCGAGAGCTGGTTCAGGATGCCCTCGCGAGCCGGGGACGCGTGCGTGATGAAGATGCGGGTTTCGGTCGGGTCGTAAACGCGGTTAGCCGTATCGACGAGCTCGCCCATCTGCAGCAGGGTTGTCCACATGGTCCCCTGGCCACCCGCAATCGTCGTCCGTCCCTCGCCGTTGTCGAAGAGCTTGTGCATGACGACAGCGCCACCCAGCCCGAGAAGCCGGAGCTTCACGCCGCCGATCTCGAGCAGCATGGACTGCGCCTCATCGATGATGAAGAGATTGGGCACCTTGTACTCCTTGGACCGGAATTTCTCCAGCACCCGCACGTCCTCGCAGGCACCCCACACCGTGTAGACCGGGACGTCCAGCTTCAGTTCGCCGCTGATGAGCTGGGGAAGCTCCGAGAGCGGAAGCTCGCTTGCCGGGAACCGCGACTTGACCGGGCCGGGGACGCCTTGTGCGATGGCCTTCTTCGTGACCTCGGAGATTAGGGGGGAGTACTGCGCGACATGCTTCAGGGTCCTATAGCGATGCGAGTCAGCGAGCGTCGCGGCCAGAGTCCAATGCCAACTTACTTCTCGGCAATGCGCTCGAGAGATGTCTCGTCGTAGAAGCCGAAATCGCCGGTGTGGATGATGTAGTCGGCGCGGGCCGACTTGGCGAGGTCGTTGAGGGAGCGGAGGTTGCCTGTGTATCCATCGTCAGCAAACCGAGGCTGGGCAGCTGGGCGGCCGCCAGGGTGTTCGCACCTCGCACATCTGCAATGCAGAGGACTCTGATGGGGCCGCTTTGAATCACGCGGCCTTGGTTCGGGAGCAGAGGGGTGGCGCCAGGAACCGGACCGGCTTGGTGAGGGGCAGCGCCGTTAGGCAGGTAGCCCTGGTTGTAGGGATTCTGACGAGGTTGCTGGTCTTGAGTTAGCCTCCACGGTCTGTAAATCCTCGTGCTCTCGTCTGCGGAGAGCTCGGAGGGCATGGTGACAGCTATGATTTGATGAAACCGATGCGAAAACAATGGCGCGGAAAGATATCGGGCTCGCAGCGAGCGAGCGAATACAGCGGAGGGAACTGGGCAGAACAAGACTCACAGATGCCATCCCGCAAGTCGACTCGATGTGCGATTAGAGGCAAAGTGGGCTGGGCCGTCGGAGGGAAGGAAGGAGGGCTGTTGTTTGACGCTGGGATCAGCAGAGGCTGAGAATCGAGGCGCGACCGATGTTCGCAAAATCAACCGAAGCTGGCGCAACTGAGACGGGTATCAAAAAGAGAAAGCGGCCGTAGAGGCTAGGGAAAATAGTACAGATCGCGGCGGGAGCGATGCTCGTCGATGGGCGGGAGGAAGAGGGTGGTGATTACGTCGGTCGTGGTTGAAGTTTTTCGAAAAGTTGCCCGGCACTGCTGCGATCTGTGAATGGCCGAGAAAGTGAGGTGCAACCTTTTGGAACTGCAGTGGCAGCTCTGAGTTGCGCGGCAAGGGGGAGGTCCGTTGGCTTGACCCATTCAGGTTAGTGCTGGTTTTGGGGCCCACAGCAGGCGGGGAGAGGCCGACAGGCGGGTGCCTGCCATGATTCGTCGTCCACCCATCAACTTTTGAGGTTTTCGACTTACAAGTACACTCTCGGGATTCTTCATTGCGATGCGCCATCATGCCATCAATTTTCGAGGCTTTCCGCACTGTCATTTCTTGTGCTCAAGAAGTCAGTAGCGCCTTACAAAGTATTTGTACCGCTTTCCTCTTAGCTCCTCCATCTCCTTCACCTCATCCTCTCTATCGCCCATATTGAATGGCTCGGCGGGACAGTGCTTGGGTACTTTTGTTAGGGGATTCCTGATTGATCAGAGATGGCCATTGGAAGCAGAACAAAAACGAGCACTCGCCCTGCCCCGAATTCAACCTCTCTGACCCTTGACGGAGACGCCCAAGATAAGGAAGCTCGATAGGCTGGTCCCTAATGTGTTTCGTAGAGAGGAAGTAGTCCAGCAAACTGGGCAAAAGTGCTAAAGACTTCGACTTTGCTTTGACCCCTGGGTTGAGGTTGGGAGGGCTCCCTGACCAAACAATCCCAACACAAAACAGCTCCTGTCATGTATAAGTCGGCCTCTCTCAAATCCCATCCAACACTTGGGGCCAGATAACGCATGGACATGAAGTTGAGACCTTGCTTGTCCAAACACAGTGACCATCAAGCAAAGGGTATAGACAGAGAGCAGCAAGAGAGGCACATCCAGCAGGAGACAAGATATTCTCCGGGAAAACACCACAGACAAATATCACGGGCAGCAGCACATATCACGGCAAAGGCCCCTCTCAACGACTCACCCACATCACCCCACCCCAAGAAGAGCAAGGCACATATATACCATACGAATACCCGCTCGTCTCGTCGTCGTCCATACATATATACCCTACCCTACCTTACCCAGGCAGGCAGGGAGTAGGTAGGTAAACAACATTTCAACATCCTGCCCCCCAACACACACAGACCAGAGCAAAAAACCCACTCATCATCGAGAACCACCCACCCATCCATCCCTTGAAACCCGATTCCAACCATCGACCCAATTCAACCCATCCATGCCAGGCTATGCTTTGAACAATACAAATACAGGCAAAAGAAAAAAAACGCAAAAAAAGGAACTTGGCAAAAAAAAAAAAACAGAAAACAAAGCCATGCTTCCCGACTCCGCTTCAGTTCCCCGTTCGAGAGATACATGGATGGATACATGCTCGCTGTGGTATGCATGCCGTGCCGCGCTTGCTGCGCTGTGCTGTTGTGCTGTGCTGTGCTGTTGTGCTGTGCTGTGCTGTGCTTGCGAAACACCCCCCGTTCAAGCACTCCTCTTAAACCTGAGATCCAGAGGGAAAAAAACGAGGCAGGGCTATCTGTCCCCGCAAGTTAGAGAGGACAGGACCGGCAGTGGATAGCCCGGCTTGCCTTCGTACGAGCCGAGACAAACGAGGCCGGGAGTTCGCATGTCGACGAAGGCGGTAACCGTGGTGGTAGCTGCGGCGACTGCAGCCGCGGCGGCGATGACAGCGGCGACGGCAGGGACTGCGGCCCCAGAACGCCAGCCCACACGCGCATGCGCTTGTACAGCGACCGCTTCCGCTGCCGGCGCCCAGCCGCGTCCTGGCGGTCATTGTCTGCCGGGGAGAGCGAACCGTCGCCGTCTTGTTCCGGTAATTCGCTCGCTTGACCACCGCCGCCGCCCTCGTCCGACGAGCCAGAGGCGTTTTCGACTTGCGCGCGACCGGGGTGGTTCTACCACATGTCGCTGTTCTCGTCGTCGTCGTCGTCGTGCCGCTTGCTGCCCTGCGCATAGTAGTAGCTGTTCTGCTGCCCGCCGCCGCTGCCCTGGCGAACGTGGCCTTGGCCATGTCCTTGCGCCTGTGCGTCGGCATAGCTGGCCCCGCCGTTCTGCTGCTGCTGGTCGCCGTGCTCGTACTCGTAGATTTGGGCGTCGTCCACGTAGTGAGCGGTGCCGTCCTGCTGGAGCGGAGCATCGCCGTACTGGGTGCCGGACTGAATCAGGTCAGTTGATGGACATCATCCTCGCAAAGATAAGAGACTTACGCGATGGTATTCAAAGTCATAGTTCCCATCCTGGGCAGCCTGCTGGGCCATCTGCTGCTCCATCTGCAGTTGGGCCTCCTCGGCCTCGCGGCGCTTCCGCTCCTCCTCCTGCCTCTTCTGCTGCGGCGAGACGGGGATCTGGAGCTGCGGGTGCATCGCCTGCACCTTGGCAAGGTACGAGTACATGAAGTTGCTGAGAAGCACCTGGCTGTGCAGCGGCCGGCGGGGGTTGGCGAGCTTGATGTGAGCCATCCGATAAATGGCCCGCTCCTCAACGATCGGGAACCGGGTCCAGGGGTAGTCGATATCCGCCCGCAGCGGCCGCGGCGGCGGGTCGGGGGTAAGCGGCCGCTGCTCCTTCTTCTTGTGGCTCGAGTCCCTGTCGCTTTTCCTCTTGGAGCCTCCGAACAAGCCGCCGAAGAAACCTTCCTTTTCCTTCTTACCCTCGCTCGACTTGCGGTTCGTCTCTTTCTTGCGTTCCTCCTGCGGCAGACCCTCGATACTGTCCCGGTCCAAGCGGAGGCTCTCGCGGCCCTTGGGAACGTTGTCGATCGAACTCTGGAGGACATCCATTCGGGCGTGGTCGTGGCTCTTGTCGCCGGCCTTGGCTTTGGCCTTCCTGGCTTGCTCCTCGCGCTCCTTCTCTTTCTCCTTTTCCCGCTTCTTCTTCTCCTTGTCATCGCTCTTGAACCACTTCCAACTCGAGGTCGACTTGTGAGAAGCGACGCTCTCGCTGTCGTCCTTCTCCTTGCTCTTCCTGTCAAACTTCTTTTCGATGCTGTCAAACGTGGGGATAAACGTCAAACTGCTCGTAGTGGTGCCGCCGCTTCCTGGTAACGCGTGCGGCTGGTTGATCTCGCCAAGAGCGTTCTGGTTGGCTGAACCCTGCTCCTTGACGCTGTTCGCCCTGGCGGCGGGGACCGGTACCTTGGAAGACTTGAGAACGGGGCGTTTAGCCGAGCGCGCCGGGGGGTCCAGTGGGGGCTGGTCGGGATGGCTCTGTGGGGACGCCTTTTGCGAGGAAGATCTCTCAGGGAGCTGCTGGCCTAGCTGGGGACTCTCGTCTGCCGGCGGTGTCTCGATTATCTGAGGCACAGGAGGAGCGGGCGAGTGTGCTGCCGAGGTCGAGGATGACCGGGCAGGGAGCGCTTCGGTCTTTGGCGGAGAAGAAGGTGCAGCGAGGCTCACAACTTCGTCCTTGGCTGGCTCATCCGACGCCGCCGCAGGCGAAGACGTAGACGCGGGGGCCTCCCTCGAAAAGTTGTGTTGCCTTCTGACGGTCCGCGTCGGCCGCGAGTAGTTTTCGGTGATGGGCTCGGATTGGACTCTGGTAAGGGGCTTTCCGATGGATGGATCGATTGCCGGGACCGGAGGCGGTTCCTCGTTGGTCTCCTCGGTCGCCCTCGCCGCGAGCCGTTTCGAGAACGTGCGATCGCCGTACCGTTGGCTTCCTCCTTTTCTATAAGTTGTTTTTGTCGACCGCCGGAGACCCATGCCCGGGGCCATGGGAAGAATCGGGCTGTCAGCGCCGCCACCTTCTTGCCTCGTGTCCTGCGCCAACTTCTGCACCGCTTTGGTGGGGTCGTTGACCAGGTCGGATAGGCTGAGCTCGGCGGCGTGTTCGTTCAGGGAGTGTTGACGGGCAAGCGATTCCGCCCCGTCGAGGTATCCTTCCCCGATGTCGTTGCCGGTATTAACCTGTCGAGAGAGCATCGATTTCTTCCGTCTCAAGCTGCCCGAGTTATTCCGCTGCAATCCGTCGACGGAGAGGAGCGAGTCTCCAGACCTCCGCTTCATGGTCTGCACGCGCTTCTCGAGGAAATTCTTGAAGGCCGTCGGCTCGAGCTCGGGGTGTACCCTAGCCGGAACCCAGAGCAACCGGGACGGATCGGCCTCGTCGTCATCGCCGGTCGGTGCTATCGACGGCATCTCCATCAACGACACGCCAGAGAACTGCAGAAGGTCGGGATCCGTCATGCTTCCGACATCCATCGACATCCGGCGCAGCGCCTGCAAATTACTAAGCTCCTGGGCGATGTCATTGGGGTTGTCGATGCCGTGCAGCGGAAACTGCGAAGCCTCGGCGTTCTGGACGTCGCGCAGGGACGGGTTCGGCGACAATGGGGGCAGCGGCGACTTGGGCCGGCCGCTCGAGCTGGCCCGTTCGGCAGTCAACTTGGCGGGGAATGTCTGAGCCTTCCTAAGGCCGGCACCGCCATTGATGCCGTGGGGTTCGGGCGATAGATGAGTGGCGGCGCTTGTCTGGTCGGATATGGTGCGCACCAGCCGCAGTCGCTCGCCGACCGGATCGTCCGGCTTCAGGTTCTTGTCCAAGTGCTCGCCGCCGTACTTGCCGGCTATAAAACTCAGCGGCCGGTTGTCCTCGGCGCCCGAGTCCTCGTCGTCGCCGTACATTGTCCCTATCGCTTCGGTGACGTGGTGGCTCGGGTCGGATATCGACAGTTGGCTGGCGTGACCGCGTCGGCTCGCAAAGCTGCCGCCCACATCGCGGAGTCGAGTCGAGGTCTGCGGGAGAGAGAGAAGGTCAGTCGACCGTCGCACACAGCAATGCCTGGTCCACCAGGACCCATATTTTTAATCCATGCAAAACGAGTCGCCGTTCCGGAGCCACGGGACTCCATGTCGAAGCGGATGTGCAACAGTGTCCGAACACCGACCGCATCATCCCGGGAACGAGAGCAGGGCACCATGGGGGTTCTGACGCACCATCATCGAGACTTGTGTGTTGGGGCCTCGGGGAGGCTAGAGCCGAAGATGAGCACCCTGGAGTGCTTCGGCGGCGGGGGATAAAAAGCGGGCAATGGTGTGTCGTGTGTCTATCATCGGGGGGAAGGAGAGACACTGAGAGGGGGACCGGGGCGAGTGCTTTTGTCGCGCTGTCGGCGAATGAGGGGATGCGCCCTGGGAGTCGGCTCGGCGGCGGCGGCCAGTCACGGCGGGCTGAGGATGGTCCGTATGCGCGAGGGTGAAGCAGCAGCGGGGGATCTCGTGCGATATTGTGCTAGCTGGCCATGAAGAAGGACGAGCGAAGACCGGGACACGGGACGTTTCGGTGCACTGTCTCGGCGGCGGCGGCGTCGGGGTGCTGCGACACCTCAGCTGCTGGCTGCTCGTGGTCGCCAAGGCAGGTAATGCTGTACCGCCAGTGTTGCTGTTGCTGTGCTCCGGGGTGCGGCGGCGATGGGAGAGATCGACGTGCAGCAGAGGCGTAGGTGAGTTCGCGGGCACAGAGACAGACACGGGCGCGGGCACAGATGGCCAGGATGGTGTCTTCTCCTGTTTGGAAACGGCAAAATCAGTCCCGCTGGGGGGGCTGCCCTGTCGGAGTTCGGGCGGTCGAGATCAGGCGCATGCCCCTGGGCCCCGGGGCCCCTGGCGCATTAGCGAAGCCACACAGCGGCCTCCGTCACGTGTGCAGGGGTCACCGTGGTGCTGAATTTGGCGGCTAAGATGCACCATCTCAACTCGCAGCTGCCAGCCTTTCTTTTCCTTTCGAGATGCAGACCTGGATGGAAGCAGGGGAGGCCCACCAAGTGCAGAAAGGATCGGATCGTCTGGACTCAGAGGATTATCTGCTGCATTCACTAACGGACATTTTTTTTTCCTTCGGGACTGGGTCGTCAACGGCAACTCGAACCACCAGCGACACCTACAAGAACCTGATCCAGCTTCCGGGTCAAGAATCGAAGTCCCGCATCCGCCAGTGTTTGCTGATCTCCAAGATCCCCGAGCTTCCATGTTTCCATCAGGCCGGCAAACCGGGCTAGAGAGGCCAGGGCCGGCTTGATCATGGCCGTTGACATCGATCATTAATGCTGCGCCCGGGGTTGTCAAGGCCGCCGTTGACCGGGTCATCATCGCGAACTGTTGACCGTTGGGCTGTCTGTTCAGCCCCACTCCTTACAGTGAACCATCATAACCCTTCCCTTCGTATCATCGTCATGCTCAGAAATAAACTGCACCAGGCACCCCCTATTCATCGATGTGGCTCATTCGCACCGGCAGCTGTCCCGAGGCAGAACTGAATTGGTTGCATCATACGCGCTGGTCATGCTCCCTCTGCATGATTCCCCCATCTCGGCAGCCAATAAAAGCGGAGCGCATCCAGCCAACTCTTTTGCTGCCGCCGCTATGGTTGCAATGGTGGGCATGGCAGGCCTTGGTATTACTGGACTTTTCAGGGTTGGCTAGGTAGGTAGCTGCGCAAGAGTCGGTTTTGCCGAGTTGTTGGCTATGAAGGCATCGCAAAAGGAGAGACCCCCATACCGGGCAAGTGTCAAGGTTTGTAAGTGTGTTGGGAGATAATGAGGGTAGACTGTCGTGCTACATGATATGGTGGCTTGTTTGTGTGTCGAACTCGACCATATACACCCATCCTCGGTCGCTCCTCGGTCGCTCCTCGTTCAGCCCAACCAGGCTGGGTGATCTAAAGGATCATGACTGCCAGTGTCATGACCGCTGTGCCCCTAGAGACTCAGGAGACCTTGGTGAGAATACCTAAAGACATCCCAGCCCATCTAAAACCATGACAATGGTCTTTCCATGGTCCTGTAAAACTCCTGAAATATATTCCCTCTACCCCCTCCTCCTCAACTCCTCGACAACATCCACCCACCCAGGCGGCCTCCTCCTCCTCTCGGCCCCAACCTCCTCCAACACCATCCCAAACCGCAACAGCTCCTCCTCAGAGCACCACTCCCCCGTAGCCATCAACCCCACCGGCACATCCCCAGTCCCACCCCTCCCCTGCACAAACCCAGCCGGCACACTCAGCGAGGGCAACCCACAAAAGTTCGCCAGCCACACGTACTCCATGCTCTCCATCGTCCGGTCCCCGTCGTTCAACCCCCACCGCATCTCAGCCTTTGCGTCGACAATCGGCAAGCCCTCGCACGCCGTTGTCGGCGTGACGATGATCATGCCGGGGTGCTCCTGCCACAGCCACGCCAGGTGCTGCATCAGCAGGCGGCGGAGTTTCTGCGCGAGCAGGTAGTCCGTTGACGGGGTCACGCGCCCCAGGGCGAGGAGGATGCGGTTGGCTGGGGTGAGGTTCTTTGTGTGCGGGAGTAAAGTGGCGGCGTCGGTGAGGACCGTCATGGCGTGCGCGAGCTGGCCTTCCCGGAGGAAGGGGATTGTGATGGGGACGGTGGTGTAGCCGTGCGAGGTGACGAGGGTGCGGATGAGGCTGTTGCAGAGGGCTTGGATGGTCGGGGTGGAGCGGGCGATCCAGGCTTCGGGGATGCCGAGGATTTTGGGGTCCTTTTTTGGGTTCGCCGGGCTGAGGGATAAGGGGGTTGGGAGGGGAGGGAAGGGGGAGGAGGGGTGCGGGGTGGAGATGACGGAGAGGATGGCGGCGAGGGAGGAGATGTCGGAGGCGATGGGGCCGAGGCAGGCGCAGGTTACGCAGAGGTTGGGGCCCGGGCGGAAGGAGAGGCGGCCGTGGGTGGGTTTGATGCCGAAGACGCCGCAGAGGCTGGACGGGATGCGGATGCTGCCTCCGCCGTCGCTGCCGAGGCCGACGGGGATCAGGCCCGCGCTGACGGCGTAGGCGGTGCCCGAGGAGGAGCCGCCCGTGTAGTAGTTGGGGTTGTGCGGGTTGCGGGGCGTGCCGTGGATCGGGTTGTTGCCAGTTGTGTCAAGGCCGAACTCGTGCATCGAGAGCTTGCCGAGGTTGATGGCGCCGGCGGCCTCGAGCTTTTGCACACACCACGTGGTTCCGTGGTCGTGGTCCGGTGAGAAGTAGGTATTGCGCGAGCCGAGACAGGTGCGGTAGCCCTCCACGTCATATTCGTCCTTGACTGCCGTGGGGACGCCATCGAGCGGTCCGAGGGAGCGGCCTTCTTTGTACCGCTGGGTCGATTCTTTCGCTGCTGCGAGGACCTTGTCGACGCGCGTCTCGAAGAAGGCCGTGGAGTGCTCGGTTGGGTTGGGAATGTCGCGCCGGATCAGGGGCAGCAGGGCCTCGGCGACGTCGGTTGGTGTCAGGGTGCCCGAGAGATAGAGTTTGCGGTAGTCGGCCACCGAGTAGTACTTGGCCTTGGGGTAGGCGGCGGATGGAGCTGGGTTCTCGTCCTCTGCGGCGGCCGTCGTCGAGTCTCCGTTGGCCTTGCTGCTCTCGAGCGGGAGGGGTACGACCTGGGGCTCAAACCACGGCTCGCACTCCTCGATGAAGGGGATGATCTTCCTCAGCGAGTCAAATCCGGTATTGCGCCAGATCATTTCCCGTATGCAACGGAACCACTCCATGCTGCGAGCCGGTCAGCACATGCAATCTGTTTGTCCAGGGGCTGGCTGCCTACAGATACGCGGCCGCCACGAGGGCAAGGCCCCTGAGGGGCGGATTCTTTTTCCTGTCATTCTCGTACGGTACATCCGGACTGCGGCGGCGTCAGTTATCGAGAGATATGAAGCAGGCGGATTGTGTGGTTGCCCGACGCACCCTCTCAAGGGCTCGGGCCCGTTGAGGAATTTCTGGGGCTGCATAACCCCTATTCTTCAAGTCCTTGGCAGAAGGTACTGGGATGATGCGTTGCTGTCGATGGTCTGGGAAAAAAAGATGACCGGAGACAAAGAGGAGCCCTGCAGACGACCGGGTACGCGCACGCAAACACTTATAAGGCACATCCCGGGCGGTGACTGGCCAGTCGGCGGAGGGCCGCGGGGACCGGGAAAGCGCCGGACGAGAAGTGGGAAGCATCGTTCGAAGCGACGTCCGAACAAGGCCAGGGGCCGCTGCAATCCCTGTCAGACTCCAGGGTCAGGGTGTGGCATCCGATCTGATGCCGCGAGTCGCCATTGCTGGGACTGGCAACCCTCTCTTCTCTTCGATTGGGCGGCTGGCTTTGTCGATCTCGTGTTACGTTCCTTAATCGTGGCGGGTGCCGAGGGCGAGGCAGCATGAGATGCGATGAAGTGAGTTTCGGCTGCTCCCGAGGAATCCATCGCACCTTTGACGCCACATGCTGGGGGCTCTCGTCGTCCCTTTCCTTTCGATTTCTGCTTCTCTATTTACCCTCTTTTCTTCTACTTTCGAGGTTGAATCCAGCTGTCAAGTGTTCCGCACTGACAAACTAACAAGGGCTGAATTAAACTGTATATTTCAGCTGTCTTCCAGGTTATTATTCGTACTTTGCAAAGCCTCCGAAAATAACCGTGGATCTGTGGATGCCGGTCGGATACAGCGGGTCAACTGCCCGAAGCCGCTATGAGAACCTGGAAGCTCATGGGAAGCCCAGGTGTTTGACCTAGGCTTGCAACCCCCTGCCGCTGTCATACACCCCTTGCCTCGATCCCCTTTGCAAACCAAAAGGCACATCGAGATGGGCACAGGTCCGGTTGACTGCAGCACATGCACCATTCAGAACTTGGAACCTACCTGGTACCTACTTGGCCTGGTCGGTTGTACCCCGCCTCGTGCATATTCGGCGGGTACGAATACCTCTGCACTCTGCTCGGCACTCTGCACCTGACTCCACCGCATCGAAATGGCCCGAGCGCCAAGGCGACAAACCGTTAAAACGAGTCACTCGCGTCCCCACTTCGCTCTTCATTCCTAAAACCAACTTGAACCCTCACCTCCAGCACCAATCCACCATGTCGTTTCAGTTCAACGGATTTGTAAACGAACTTGCTGTGTATGGACCTTGCAGCGATCTAGGCGGTGTATCTTTTCTCTATCATACAAAGACCAAAACTGGCCGGGGATGAGTGCACCCCGCCCGCCCGACGACGCAGACGGCGCCGTCGCCGACAACAATCGAAAGAAGCTTTTGGTGCGTCTCAGGCCCGCCTGCGCTTTGCAGCAAGCAGGGGAACTCTTACTAACCGGCACTCGCAGGCGGAATTTGGACCCTTCTTGGATGAGTCCCTCATCATCCTGATCGCCAATGAGCGAGACCTTGTGACCGACTACGAGGAAATCAGAACTGTTCTGAACCAGCTGGCTGAACCAGCAAGCGCAGAGGCCGCGACTGGGTTTGACGCATCGGGCCTGAGCAGCGCCGCCGAGATTGAGGGACTGCTCCTCGACGAGACAGCCACCAGCGGCAATGGAGCCGACTCATCGGCCGAGTATGCCACTACCATCTCTGAGTACTCGGACCGCTCCGAGAACCAGAGACTCACCGAGGAGACAAACCTGAGTGACGAGCAGAAGATCCAGGAGCTCAGACTGGTCTTCGAGGGCCGATGGAGGGACCACACCATCACCTACATGCTCAAGCAGAACGGCGGCAACCTCGAGCGCGCCTTTGACGAGCTGCTCAACCGGCAATACCTCGAGGATTCGGGCTGTCTTCCCAAGGGCGTGGATGGCTTTTTCACGCCGGACGAGGACCGGCAGCCCTCCAAAGGCAAAGGCGGCCGTGCCAAAGGAAATGCAAAGAGCAAGAAGCAGATTGTGGCTGTCAAATACAATGCAGTCTCACCGACCGTCGATAATGGAGAACTCGAGGGCGCAAAGGATTTTGCCACACCGGCGAGCCCCCGCGGTGCACGCGTACTACAGCGTCTTCCACCGCAACCACTCGCGCCTCTTCCAGCATCAGCCAGGTCAATCCAACCATCACCGGTGTCATCACCCGCCTACGCCGATCTCGGCGCTTCCCATCTGCGCGCCGCCGCCGCCCTCCGACGGATGGGACCCCTCGGGCGCCAAGGCGCCGTCGTCTACACGGAGCGGGCCAGAGAAGAGCGGGGCGCCTTCACGGCGCATGCCTCGCGGGCGGCCGAGGCGCACGTCACCCAGCAGAGCACCGCCACCAAGCTTGACCTTCACGGCGTCTACGTTATGGACGGAGTGCGCATCGCCAAGCAGCGCGTATGGAACTGGTGGAACAACCTCGGGGAGGACCGCAAGGCGCTGGCACGGCGCGACGGCTTCACCGTCGTTACCGGCGTGGGGAAGCACAGTGTTGGCGGCGTGTCCCGGCTGCGGCAGGCCGTCGGGGCGTACCTGAGGAATGACGGGTGGAGGGTGGAGACGCTCACGGGGAGCTTTTATGTTACGGGCAGGGCTTGAGGCCTATAGGCTCATGCTTTGCTTAGGGGTGGTGTTTGGTGTTTGTGGTGTACGGAAGACCTGGCCAGGAGGCTGGAGTCCTGTTTTGGGTTGGGTTACGGTGGTTTGGGGTACAGGTATTATGGGTGATGAAGGATACGATGTAAGATACCCACCATTTGTTTGGACGCGATTTGCCTGTCGAACTCAGGTCAGGAGTAGACAGCTCGGACACTCAGACAGGATCATGTAAGGGGGTTAAAGACTCCACGGGGGGCCTAAGCATGCCGACGGTGTCAGATGGCAGCTCCTGAAGATAAACAGTAGGTAAATATCCAGGCCCGTGCCAGGCATTCTGTGTTCTCCAGTCCCGTCCCCGAAACAGGACTCTCGTTCCTGACAGGGGTCTCATCGCAACCCCAGCCACCAAACGGATCCCCAGGAACAGCGCCCGCACCCCGGACAGACCCGCCAATCAGCGTGGATCCGTGCGTCTCGGCCGTGGCCCGCATGACGCATGACGGCATGATCACACAGCAGCAGCAGCGGTCGGTTCGTCTGGTCGCCTTCCTTCCCGGGACAGCTCCTTCAGCTACCAACATCACCACATCGCAACCAATCCTCAACCGGACTCACATTTGCCGCTGCCACGAGAGGCATTGCCCTAACATCACCTATTCCGATCACCATCCGGTCGCGCCGCCGAGCGGCAATCACCGACCATGACGAAGCTCCCTAGGCTCGTCGCCTCGGGCGGGCTCCTGCTGACGGCACTCGGGTCCGCCGCCGCCGACATCTACACGCCGAAACATGAAGCCGGCCGCTGCGCGATCCGCGGCCATTGCGGCTCCAAGAGCTTCTTCGGCAGCCAGCTGCCCTGCGTCGACAACGGGCCCGCCGAGGAGCCCGACGCCACGCTGCGCGCGCAGCTCACCGAGCTCTGCGGGCCGAAATGGGCCCACGGCCCCGTCTGCTGCAACGCCGAGCAGGTCGACGCGCTCAAGTCGAACCTCCAGACGGCGAATCAGATCATCTCGACGTGCCCGGCCTGCAAGGACAACTTCTACAACATGTTCTGCACCTTCACCTGCTCGCCCGACCAGTCGCTCTTCATCAACGTGACGGGGACCATGGAGAAGAACGGGAAGACGCTGGTGCGGGAGCTGGACCAGCTGATCTCGGAAGAGTACGGTACGGGCTTCTACAACAGCTGCAAGGACGTCAAGTTCGGCCCGACGAACTCGCGGGCGATGGACCTCATCGGCGGCGGCGCCAAGAATTACACGCAGCTGCTCAAGTTCCTCGGCCAGGAGCGGTTCGGCGGGTCGCCGTTCCAGATCAACTTCCCGACGAGTTACCCGGAGAAGGACATGGACCCGCTGCCGATGACGGCCAAGAAGTGCAACGACGAGGACCCCAGCTTCCGCTGCGCCTGCATCGACTGCCCCGCTGTCTGCCCCGAGCTCCCCGCCGTCGAGGAGGCCGGGTCGTGCCACGTCGGGGCGCTGCCGTGCCTGTCGTTTGCGTCCATCCTCACGTACAGCGTGCTGCTGTTCATGTGCGCCGCCGCCGTCGTCGGCCAGTTTGCCTGGAGCAGGCATGCCAAGCGGCGGAGCGAGCGGCTGAGGCTGCTCACGGACGCGGCGCCGAGCGACGACGAGGACGAGGGCGATCTCACCGAGAACGGCGCCATGTTTGACCGCCCGCAGAACACGTACATCGTCAACACGTGGTGTGATGCCGCCTTTGCGCGGCTGGGGCACATGGCTGCTAGGTTCCCCGCCCTGACCATCGGGGGCAGCACCCTTGTGGTCCTTCTGCTCAGCGTCGGCTGGTTCCAATTCGAGATTGAGAAGGACCCGGCTCGGCTGTGGGTGAGCCCGACGTCGGCGGCGGCGCAGGAGAAGGCGTTTTTTGACGAGAACTTTGGGCCGTTTTACCGGACCGAGAAGGTGTTTCTTGTGAACGATCTCAATGCTTCGGCGCCTGGCCCGGTGTTGAGCTACGACACGCTTCTTTGGTGGCTGGATGTCGAGGCGAGCGTCCAGAACCTCAGGGGCTACAAGTATGGGAGCACACTCCAGGACCTCTGCCTCAAGCCGACCGGTGATGCTTGCGTTGTCCAGTCGGTCGCGGCGTACTTCCACAATGATCCCGAGGAGGTGGACCGCCAAGGCTGGAAGGACAAGCTGAGGGAGTGTGCCGACTCGCCGGTCGGGTGCCGTCCTGAATACGGCCAGCCCCTGGAGCCCAATATGATTCTTGGGGGCTACTCCGAGTCTGGCGACCCCGCTGACGCAACGGCCATGACGGTTACCTGGGTGCTGAACAACTACCCCGAGGGGTCCCCTGAGACGGACCGTGCAATGGACTGGGAAGAGGCCATGAAGGACCGGCTGTTGGCACTCCAGGGCGAGGCGAAAGAGCGCAATCTCCGGCTTTCGTTCTCCACTGAGATCAGCCTGGAGGAGGAGCTCAACAAGTCGACCAACACCGACGCCAAGATCATCGTCATCAGCTACATTATCATGTTCCTGTATGCATCGATTGCGCTCGGCTCCACGACGCTGTCGTGGAGGGACTTCGTTCGCAACCCGGCCATCTCGCTCGTGGAATCCAAGTTTACCCTCGGCGTGGTGGGCATTGTCATCGTGCTGATGTCTATCACGGCGTCCATCGGTCTGTTCTCGTGGGTAGGCCTCAAGGCCACGCTCATCATCGTCGACGTCATCCCCTTTATTGTCCTGGCCGTCGGCGTGGACAACATCTTCCTGATCGTCCACGAGTTCGAGCGGGTCAACATCAGCCACCCTGACGATGTGGTCGAGGTCAGGATTTCCCGAGCGCTCGGCCGCATGGGCCCCTCGATCCTCTTCTCCGCCATCACAGAAACCATCTGCTTTGCGCTGGGCGCGTTCGTCGGCATGCCGGCCGTGCGCAACTTTGCCATCTACGCGGCTGGCGCCGTCTTCATCAACGCCATCCTGCAGGTCACCATGTTCGTCTCGGTCCTGACGCTCAACCAGATCCGGGTCGAGGACTCCCGCGCCGACTGCTTCCCGTGCGTGCAGGTCAAGTCGGCGAGGATACACCTGAACGGGAACGGCGGGAGCAACGGGGCCCGGTACTACGAGGCGCCGACCGAGAGCTTGCTGCAGCAGTTCATCCGCAAGACGTACGCGCCCAGGCTTCTGGGGAAGAAGACCAAGGCGGCTGTTGTTGCCATCTTCCTGGGTATTTTTGCTGCTGCCGTGGCGTTGCTGCCTGAGATCGAGCTTGGGCTGGACCAACGTGTCGCAATCCCGGATGATTCTTACCTGATTCCGTACTTTAACGATCTCTACGACTACTTCGACGCCGGCCCGCCTGTGTACTTCGTCACGCGCGAGTTCAACGGCACGGAGCGGGAACAGCAGCAAAAGATCTGCTCCCGCTTCACCACCTGCCAGCAGCTCTCGCTCACCAACATCCTCGAGCAGGAGCGGAAGCGCGAGGAGGTGTCGTACATCGCCTCCCCCACCGCCGGCTGGATGGACGACTTCTTCCAGTGGCTCAACCCCGACAACGAGGCCTGCTGCGTCGACCGCCGCAAGCCGTGCTTCTCGCGGCGCGACCCGGCATGGAACATCACCATGGCCGGCATGCCCGAGGGCGACGAGTTCGTCGGCTACCTCGAGCGATTCCTCACCGCCCCGACCAACGAGGACTGCCCGCTCGCCGGCCAAGCCTCGTACGGCTCGGCCGTCGTGGTCGACGCGGACCACGCCACCATCCGCGCCAGCCACTTCCGCACCATGCACTCGCCGCTCCGCAGCCAAGACGACTTCATCAAGGCCCACGCCTCGGCGCGCCGCATCGCCGCCGACGTCAGCGCCAGCACGGGCCTGTCCGTGTTCCCCTACTCGGTCTTTTACATCTTCTTCGACCAGTACGCTTCCATCGTCGCGCTGACGGCCGCCCTGCTCGGCTCGGCCCTCGCCATCGTCTTTCTAGTCTCCGCCCTCTTGCTAGGCTCCGTCCTCACCGCCGCCGTGGTGACCGCCACGGTGGCCATGGCCCTGATCGACATCCTCGGCGCCATGGCCGTCATGGGCGTCAGCCTCAACGCCGTGTCTTTGGTCAACCTGATCATCTGCGTCGGCATCGCCGTCGAGTTCTGCGCCCACGTCGCCCGCGCCTTCATGTTCCCCAGCCGCACCTTCATGGAGCGCGCGCGCAACCGGTTCCGCGGGCGGGACGCACGCGCGTGGACTGCGCTCGCCAACGTCGGCGGGAGCGTGTTCTCGGGGATTACCGTGACGAAGGTGCTGGGGGTGACGGTGCTCGCGTTTACGCGGAGCAAGATCTTTGAGATTTATTACTTTAGGGTGTGGGTCGCGCTGGTAGCGTTTGCGGCGTCGCATGCGCTCGTGTTTTTGCCGGTGGCGCTGTCGCTGGTGGGCGGGGAGGGGTATGTGGACCCGGAGAGTGAGGGCGGGTTGGAGGAGGATCTGGCGAGTAGACGGTATCGGGCGCTTGTGCCGGAGGGGGAGACGGATTCGGAGGAGGAGGATTAGAGGGCTACGCTGTCTGGGTCTGTGGGTGGGGGTGTTGATGGGGGTGGGGGTGGATATGGTGAGAGGGATAGAGACGGGGAGGATGATGCTGTTCAAGTGGGCGCGTCGACTTCGATTTCGGGTGCAATGGCGGCGGCCACGGTGCCTCCTCCGGAGCTAGATTCGGCTGTTGCCTCGAGGCCGTCGTCTCCTTCGACGGAAGACAACAACAGCAGCAACTTCGTTGCGGAATGCTGCGGTGCCCTGCCGCCGCCCGGGCCGCGGTCGGCATCTCCTTCCCCCGTTTCGCGGACTTCGCCGATACCTATGCCTGGGTCTGAGGCCCGTGCTGCTGCTGCTGCGGCGGCGGCGGCGGCAGCGGCGGCGAGCCCTCCCCGGACTATACCTACGCCTGTTGAAAGGGGGCCTCCCAGGGGTCCTAGACGGCGAGCGAGGCATCGCTTGCGACGTCAAAATCGGGGTTGGTGAAGGCGGTTGCCGAGGGTCGGATTGGGACAGTTGGGTTGGGAAGTGCAGGGCAGTGTCGTGTAGGGGGGGTATTGAGACGGTCTGCGAGGCGAGGGCGATGTTTTCCGGGGGAGCCAAGAGTCGTGAACAAGGGAAAGGGGGGAAAGCTGAGTCTGATGGGGGATTGGCTTGGGTTATTTGGTTTTCTGTCCTTTTGTTTTTTGTGGTTCAGGGGGCGTAACCCGGGTTGGTAACAAACAGCGGAATGTAAGGTTCGGGGGGGCAAGGGACAGCGAGGGACAGCATTTCAGACATGGAGTAGGCGTTTTCTGTTTGTACATAAAGTGCTTGTTGCTTGCTCTCCCACTTCTTCGTACTGGGAGGGTCTTGGAGTGGAATAGACGGGCATTGTTAGCTTGCTTGAGCTAGATAGTACTGCAGTTTGTGGGATTTGGCAGCTGTACTCGTCTTCTGCCAACCTCTCTTGTGTTATGAATACCTTATATTGTTCGAGGTTTGGTGGTGTTCACTGTCCCGTCGAACGGGGGGAGTGAGCAGGGTTCGGGTTGGGCTGCCTGACATAAGCTGTTTCCTTTCCAGCGCCGAAATCATCTGCCGAAACGTTCCAAGACTCGAAACCTCAGCACTTGCAGCGAGGCTAGCGTCCCGTCACGACTCAGCGCGGCCTTCGGCACATGTTTCGACCACTCTCTGCGCTGTCTGGTGAAGCTGAACAGGGCGACACAGGCATTCGGCCGAGTACATAGTAAGGTAACGTTATCTTTCGGCTGCGCGGCTGCGTTTGTCCTAAGCGCGAAAACGCGAGGTCATTTCTGTCATTTTCCATTCTCCATTTTCTACTTTTTATGCAACCTGATGGTTGCCGTGGACGGCGATGGCGCGTTTTGCATCTGCGCTGCCCTGGACGCAAGGGACACTGCAACTTCGGATTCTTTAGAGAGGCGATGGCCGACGCTATGAATTGCCGAGTTATAGCACTGCCTGTTGCTGGAACCGACGACACATCCATCGGTAGGACACGCAGATAATTCGACGATTGGCGCGCTTGTTGTCGCTGTCGCGGTGCGCCTGGCTGTTGGTCTCGCGATATTGTACATACATACCGTGTACACTTCGGCATGTAATCCGCAGGTGTGGTCTCGGATGGCTGTACCAAGCCCACGCAAGCTTACACAGTACTGCTACCTTATCATCTCGACACCACCTTTTCTGTCCTTCTCACTCTTCCAGAAACACCCGCAGACTGCACCTCAGCCCTCCCTCTCTATGCCGTGATGCCATCCGTGGCGTCCACCAGGTGACAGGGCCCCATGGGCCAGTGCAACCGCAACGCAACCGCAACGGCCTGCCAAGACGGCGGGAAGTCCATGTGGGGACGGGGAAGTTGGGGGCTTATTTGGCTGCCAAGGCCTGGGGCGCGCGTGCCAGGCCCGCCGGGAATCCAGGTCTGGCTGGGAATTGGGCCGAGCGATTGGACCTGACATCTGCCGATGGATATTGGGGGGCCCCCTCACGGATGACCTGCGCTCCACGCCTCCACGGCCCCACTGCCACCACTCCTATCCGCACCCCGGCGCCGGCAATACAGTTCCAACTGAACGTCCAGCGCCCGGGGACGGGGCTGTGAGGTGATACGCGACGGATGACGTGGGAGGGCCCCGGCATCGTTCCTCTGCGTCGCTCGACGGGGATGTCAGTTACCGCTGGCTGGCTGCCCTGTTGCTCGCTTTCCGAGTCTGGAAAGGAGACATCGGCTTGATGAATCTTTGGTGAATCCTGCCGGGTCCAGTGCCACGATCCCCTCCCGTCATGCGGACAGGCCGGGCGTCTCTCGGGATGTGGCCCTAGGAAACCAACCATCTCTCTCGCCATCCGGGAACACAACCGCCGGCTGGGACTGGCGCTCTCCCGGGTTACGCTACCTAACTGACCATGTAATATCTTCCCGCCCCGTGGGGATGCCGGGATCGCTTGTGCAGGACCGCCAGCCAGGGACGGGCTCTCTTGTCAAGATTGCCTACCAGAATAGATTGCTCCCCGGTTCGTCCTGCCTGTCGGGTGGCTGTTCGACGGCCTACCCCGACCTGATCCCGTACAGCTCGGCACTGGCGGGAACCCACGCTTGGTGGACGCCTCCTTAAAAGATAAAGAGCTCGCTCACACCCCCCTAATATTGAGACTACCACGCACCCTTCCCTTCAACACCCTCCTGCTCGCGTGGCTGGCCTGGCCTTTTCAACAAGGATACCCGTGCCGATTAGACTCTGGGCACCATGATAACAGACCAGATAGTACACGTCCTGAGCCGACACTGGCTGCCCATTGCCCTCGCCGCCGTCCTCGCGTGGCTGCTGAGGAACAGGTACCACAATGGGCTCAACAAGTATCCCGGGCCGTTCCTGGCCTCGTTGACCGACTGGTGGCGCTTCTTTGATGTCTACGGGCGGCGGCCCGAGAGGTCACACATTGCCCTCCACAGGAAATACGGCCCTGTCGTCCGCCTCGGGCCCAACACGCTGTCGTTTTCCGACCCGGACTCGTTGAAGACCATCTACGGCCTGAACAAGGGCTTCGTCAAGGTGTGTACCCCAGGTCACTGCCAAAAGACATCCATGCTGAACCCATCCAGTCCGACTTCTACGTCGTCCAGCAGTCCGTGGTCAAGGGCCACAGCCTGCCGTCGCTCTTCAGCACCACCGACAACGACTTCCACATGCAGTTCCGCCGCTGCGTCAACTCGGCCTTTGCCATGTCGGCCCTGGTGCAGTACGAGCCGTTTGTCGACAACACGACCAAGCTGTTCCTCAAGCAGACCGAGCGCCTGTACATCGACCAGCCGGGCACCTGCGACTTTACCCAGTGGCTACAGTTTTACGCCTTTGATGTCATTGGCGAGATCACCTACAGCAAGCGCCACGGCTTCATCGAGAAGAACGAGGACGTCGACGGCATCGTCGCCTACCTGACCAAGCTGTTCCTCTACGTGGCTCCGGTACGCCCTCTTCCAACCCCCTTTCACCCACCCTCCTTATACTAAACCGCCCCCCCCCTCCCCCTCAGATCGGCCAAATCCCCCTCCTCGACCGCCTCTTCCTCAAAAATCCCCTCTACCTCAAGCTCTCCGAATGGGGCCTCCTCGACGCCACCTTCCCCGTCGCCAAGTTTGCCCGCGCCCGCATGGCCGAGCGCCTCCCCGAGCTCGAAAAAGATGGCGCGCCCGTCGTCCTCCCCACGTCGGAAAAACCCAAATCCCCGGACCTCCTCTCCAAGTTCCTCGCGGCCCGCGAAGCCCGCCCGGACTTCATGTCCGACACTTTGGTACAGACCATGGCCGTGTCCATGGCCTTTGCCGGGTCCGAGACGACGGCCATCTCGCTGTCGGCCGTGTTTTATTTCTTGTTGAAAACCCCTGCGGCGTTGGCGCGGTTGCGGAAGGAGATTGATGATGCTGCGCGGGAAGGTAGGTTTAGTGATTATGAGACTGGGTTGGTCACCTGGCATGAGAGTCAGACGCTGCCGTACCTGGATATGTGCGTCAAGGAGGCGTTTAGGCTGCATCCTGCTCCTGGGCTGCCGATGGAGAGGATTGTGCCCGCTGGGGGGTTGGAGATTGCCGGGAGGAGGGTGGAGGGGGGCACGATTGTGGGGTGTTCGGCGTGGGTGCTGCACCGGGATGAGAGGGTTTTTGGGGGGGATGTGGAGGCGTACAGGCCTGAGAGGTGGGAGGTGAAGGGGGAGGGGGATGAGGCGAGGGTGAAGGCCATGAATGGGACGATGCTGCAGTTTGGGATGGGCAGTCGGACGTGCATTGGGAAGAATATTAGCCTGCTGGAGATTTATAAGTTGGTGCCGAGTATGTTGAGGCGGTTTGATGTAAGTTTTCTTTCCTGCAGCACTCTTATCCTGGGGAAGCATTTTGCTAATCTACGACGACAACAGATCCGCTTTGACGACCCCGACTCGGAGTGGGAGATTGTCAATGCTTGGTTTGTCAAGCAGAGCAACTTTGTCACGCGGTTTGGCCTGCGGGATATTGTCATGCCCGAGAAGGGGGCCGAGGCTGCCGAGGAATAGGGGGTTGATTGATGTATTAGGCGTGCTGTTTTGTTGGCTCTGGCTTAGATGGTGTTGTCATTCACCTCATGATGCGAATCACGAATTGAACATATCGCAATGATCCTCGCTTTTGTGTTTGGTACTGTACCCTGTTCTTCCTTCTTTCTTCTTTCCCGCCCTTCTTTTTTTTTTTCCTCGCTTTGTTCGTTCCCTTTTTCTTCTTCTTTCTCTTTTCTCTTTTCTCCTCCTTTCTCCGCTTTCTTCTTTTTTCCCTTCTTCTTCCTCCTCTTTAGCTCTGTTCACGTTCCGAGTTCCTCGCCCCTTCGACACATTGACGGCCCTAAGCTCCTCATCCACCACCCCCTAACCCCATCACGGGGTATTTCACACTGTTCCCCGGAGCTGGCTTGTAACCAGTGTAGAGCTTTATCATGCCCTCTGTTCACAATCATGTACTGTGTTCCTGTCATTTCAAGCCGCTGGACGTAAACATCAGCTCTATTCTTGTGTCTTGGTTATATGAGTGCCGAACAAAGGGTTTGTGCATAGCAGGTATTCGAGCCATAGCTAACAGGCTGAACGATACTGGTATCCTGCTCTAGTTATATGCCTCCTGAACTCCTCACATCTAAGCAATTTTCATGACATCCTCATTCGCTTCCGGTTCAGAGGAATTGTCCCTCTTCAAGCACCATGGCTGGCTACCAGCCGGAAACCCCCACCACTCGAGTATAAAAAGCCCCATCCTCTCCCCCAAATCCAACACCAACTTCCCCATCCACACCTGCGTAGAAGAACTACATCACTCCCAAGAGTAACCCACAAACAAACCAAACAAGCTAAAACCAAACATGGGCTTCTTGGCCACCATCTGCTGCCTCTACCCTCCCCCCTCTCACTCGGAGAGGCAAAGGGGGCAGCGGACTTCCCACTCCAACAAGGGGAAGCGGACTTCTCACTCAAACAAGGGGACGCAGAGGAATTCTCCTCACTCAGGTATGAAGTCTCGGCACGATGATTGGGAGGCGGAGGTGGAGAAGTCGATCCAAGACTACAAGAAAAAGCAGGCCAGGCAGAAAAAGCAGGCCAGACACTAATCTTTGGAGAGGCCCCTGAGACTCCTTACGGGGTTTGCGGGGGCTGCCGGAGTGAGGGTGTGGGGGATAGGAGATTGGATACCGAATAGACTGACTGTTGTTGCAAACTTTTGTTGTTCCTGTCTGTGATACTGAACTTGTGATTTGTGAAGGCCTTCAAAATAGTACTTGAGTTAGTATGATTTATTGGACATGGCGTTTGTTTGACACTGTATAGGCACAGACCACTTGGTAGAACTACCTAACTTACACCGAGCTCTCTGAGAGCGAGTCGTGGACTCGTAGGCAATACATTTCAAAGCGAAGGCGGTGTATTTATGGGTTTCGCCGCTGTTGATATGGTGATCAACCGAGGCATGAGTAAGCGGCTAGAGGCATAGAATTATGGCGGTCGCCTGTTTGCTATAAACATGAATTTCCAGGGAAAAAGGTTGGGGGCATGTGAGTGAAGGCGAGTTGGAACGCAGGCGGAGGGTCCGCCAAGCCCTCACTTATCAAGCAGTGCCGGACCTCAGCCAATCATCAAGGCGCGATGGCTGAGTGGTCTATAGCGTAAGACTCGAAATCTTATCTCTTCGGAGGCGTCGGTTCAAATCCGGCTCGCGTCGACTTTTGCTGCTCTTGATCATCAAGATCACAGCCCAGCAACCTCCTCCCTTTTTACCGAAACATACGGCATCAGAACGGATTGGCCATCTTCCAAAAGTCTTGGACCGCTTTTCGTGTCGGGCTATTGCCGCCCAAAGGCCTCCATTCCGATGCCTCTCAATCGCTATATGCACTGCCAGCAAAACTTAGTTTCACTTCTTGAGCTTTGGGCATGGGCTCACCTATCACGAATCCAAACGAGTACATGTCTGAAGCCTTTGTCACGCCCCGCCCGGTCTGCCCTTCTGGGCTTCGCCACATGGCGTTCCCGATGGCAAAGGGCGTCTGACGAGGCTTTCCATGTTCCGACTTAAAGGCGATGTCAAAATCGCCCAGGATCGCATCGGTGACTGTCTTGTTGCCTTCTTCGTCGCAGGTCCAGTTGACCAAGATGTTGTCGGGTTTCACATCTACGAGAATGGGTTAGATTGGGATGTCCAGCGCATACTCTTAAAGTAAGGAGTGATGAGGGCAGTACCGATATGGATCCAATCGTTATGATGAAGTTCCTGAACTGCCTCTCCTACACGACGCAGGATTTTCCTCCGTTCCTCGAAGGGAAGTTCCGGATCTTCTTTGATCAAGGCAAGAAGTGTGCCTCTGGAATAGGGATAGACGAGAATGCCTTCCTCTTGGTTGCAATCGGTGTGCATCCGGAGCCGTCGGGAGCCTGCAAACTCGGCGGCGAGGCGTTGGGAGAGATCATAGAAGGGCCTTGGCACACGCTTGAAGACGAAGGACTCATTTTCGGACCTAGGTTATGGATCAACTATATGCCAGGCGGTGAACCAAGGATACGCGTGTCAGCACAGGACTGGAGACATACTCACCTTTAAAGATACTGAGCTTCTGGTCTTCGCGACGCTAGAGTATTTCGCCTTGGACATAGACGCGGCCAGACGTGCCCACAATGGTGGATGCCATTCTGACGCTTGTCCGAAAGACCAGCCGCGTCGGGAGAGGATGCCAAGGAACCCTTGGGGGCGGGGAGCTCCTGCTCTTGGACAATTACCAGGAGCTAGTGAAAGCGGGAGTCACTGCGGAACAAGAGATCCTAACTCGCCACTTCTGTTACTTTGGGCCGGTGACCGAAGGGCTTGTCAAGCGAGTCGAAGTCGAAGACTGGTGCCACAATCTGAAGCTGGCGTCAGCAACGGCCGATAGGGCACTCAAAGAACAGCCGGAACTACGCTTCGAGCGGTGGAGCGAGGACCTTGGCCCCGAGGCGCAGGACATGATAGCCGGCATGACAAACATGGACCCGACCGCTAGGACAACGATAGACCAAATCCTGGCGCATCCATGGTGGCAGCTTGATGAGTAGTTGGTCATTGTCAAGAAGCATTGCCCTTACCAATCTGCCACTGCTTCCCTGTCCGGCTTTGAAGGCAATTACGGCTCCATGTATATTAGATAGACGCTTTCTCCTTTTCAATCTCTCCTTTGTCCGCACCCGTCTCGCCGGCAATGCTATTCAAATGTGACAATGGTTTACATGGCACGTACGGTATCATCAAGTCTAGTGGTTACTTCACTTGATATACACAGAAGTACAACGGTGTCAGCTAGCTTTTTAAGTCACTTCATTTTATTTTCAACCTTTTACCAGTAGTTGACCCAAAAGTGTCCCCCTAGGTTACTTGTCCAAGATCAATCGAAATGATCCCAAATTGTTTGACTACCCCCTATACACGAAATCTCACCCCCTTCTTACGCAGTCGAAGTCATTGCCTCCTCGCGTTTACGCTGCCGCGAATCCCAGCGGCAGGAGTAGATTCCCACCCCCACAAAGAAACCGAAGAATGTCAGTAGGAACAAGGCAGCCAGAACACAGATGATGATGTAAATGGTGCACCGACCCCCCTTGGTGCCACATGCCGCCTGATTCAAGGCCCGGAAGTGGGTGAAGAAGTCCAGGTCATTCTTGGGAGGGGGCATTGCGGCGTGAGTCGGGCGGTCCATCTTTAAGTGGTTCGTCAGTTGATCCGCTATGTAACGTTAGCGGAGCGTTGCGATGCTGAGAGCAGAAGTTGAGAGAGGACGCTTTTTTATATGAAGACTTACAAGAGCACGAGACAACAAAAATCGGACATGCTGGCTGAAACATGATCAAGGTGTGTGTATACCCTATAAACAAGATTGCATTGTTACCTCTAATTGACTGGACGTTTCGGAACTAGGTAGCTGTTCAACCACAATGAACCAGATGTTGTTTTGTTGTTCTGATTCCTTGTTCTATGCCCCCTTAACGCTTGTTACTCGACGAGTTTCAAAAGAGAGCCAGGCATGTCTTGTTACTTCAGCGTAGAAAAACATATGCCCATGCTTGAACTTCCATATCAGAGTGTGTTCCCCTACAGGGAGCCTCCATAGTAATTAATCCTTGCTAGCATCCCGTCTACGACGGGATGCTAGGGCAGCCCCGCCCTCCTTTGGCAAACTTTAGGACCTGGCCTTTTCCCATTAATGCCTTGATCTGTTCATTCCCCTTCTCGGCAGCATCCGTATCGACTTCTACTTCATTCCCAGCTTTAGGAAATCAGACAGGTCTAAGCGCAGCCGATCTTGTCTGCCAGGCTGAGTTTGACACCGGTCAAGTTCTTTATGATGCTGCCGAGCCGTGCCTAGTCTTGCCGAGACCCCGATGTTTTGGTGGAAAACGATCTAGCGATAGCAAGTCTCGAGTTTTGTCTTTGTTTAGGCCGACAAGAAAGTCTCAGCGAGATTATGCAGTACTCCAAGTCCAAGTAGAACAGATAGCTCATATCCGTACACTCCTATTCAGGCTGGCTCCCTTTATCTCCTATTCCTACTTTATCTTCATTTAACAACCCGCTCCTTGAATTACAATTAAATAGACAAGGATATCGAAACTATCGACCTGCATTCGGAGTCGCGATTCGTTGTCGGATTGTAATTGGGCTCAAGAGTAAAAGAGGGGACGAAAATGAGAGAGAGAGAGAGAAAAAGAAAAGAGAAGAGGAGAGAGAGAGAGAGAAAAAGAAAAGAGAAGAGGAGAGAGAGAGAGAGCAAAAGAAAAGAGAAAAAAAAGAGAAAGGGAGAAGAGAGAGAGGGAGCAGAGAGAGAGGGAGAAGAGAGAGAAGGTCGACAGACTGGTGGCCTCTCGGTGAGAGATATACCAGAAGACTCTGTGCCCTGGGGCCTTGACTGCCCCCTGACCGTTCGGCCATCTGGGGGTGGTCGGTGATATTACGAAATGCGGAACTTCTATATCCAGCAGTGGCTGACTCGCTGTCGGTTGCTGCGGCTTCACACTCCGTCTTCGCATCCACCCGCATCAACAGGACGTGTTAAACGTAAGTCTACCTATTGATCGACGGCTGCAGCAGTCAGAGTACACTCAACACTAACCCAGACGTCGGCCGCAAACCTGGCTCCCAGACCAGTATACTACCGAGCAAGGCCGCGAGTTTCTTCCTCTCAGCGCTGGAGAGGTGAGGTCCCTCCGCAAGACGGTTCTCCAACGACTTTGTAGGCTGGGCCTTATCAAACGACGCAGCAAGATCCCGGCCGTATGTCTCGCCCGGACAAGTGAGAGATTTGTACTTGTCCCATCGGTATCTCCCCGCCCATTGGCTGGGTATCGGACCCAGGGATTTTGTGATGTGCCAGACCAGATGCCCGTAGAACGGCTCAGTCTGGAAGGGGAAGGTTCCGGTGTGGACAACGAACATGAGGCATGCCAGCTGCCAGACGTCGCTCTTGTTCGATGCTGGGTAACCGAAGAGCACTTCCGAAGGAAAGATAATGAGAGGGCACTGAAGGGTTGGCGGTGGCGTTATCTCGGGGAACGCCTTCCCAAAACCGATCAAGGCGATTTCTTTGAGGGAGTTGAAGCTGAGGCCTGAGAAACTCGCTGGCTGGGTTACCTCTTTGGGGCTGTGCTTCGAGGGAGGCTTGCCGTCGGCAAGCTTGATTCTCTCGCTCACCACGGGACCAAGCGTGTTTTGAAGGGAGGCCGTAGAAATGTACTCGGCGTTTGGAATCTTGAAGAGCACGTGGCGAGGTGACAAGTCTAAAATGAGCGTCAGGACGGGTATGCATACCATGGATGGTGTGTCTTCAAACTTACCAGAGTGGCACACGTCGAACGCGTGGAGGTAGTTGACTGCGTACGCAAGCTGGCTGCACACGGCACGTCATGTCCCACCATCCAGTGCACTCAGAGTTCGTTTGTCGTTGAGGCTCGGACCCAGGAGCGGGAGGACGAAGCATCGGTGCTGGCCGTTGGCGCTGGTTACGGTGAATCAGTGCTGAATATGGACCAGACATGGGTGGTGGCTCGTCCGGCCCTCTAATTCTAGACGCTGGCTGGATATTTCCAACTCCGGGTGCTTTCCGGGGGCGCTGAGGTCTGCACGCAGGATCTTGAGGGCATGGGAGGCCGCCTTGCTGGCGTCGGTATCCTCGCATCTCGCGAGCCAAACGGTTGAAGAGGGGCCAAAGCCGAGCTTGTGAAGAATAGTGTAGGTTTTCGGGTTACCACCGAGCTTGTCGCCGACATTGACGGGGCAATAGCCACCCGGGCTATAGCCCTCCAAGCTTTCAACGTTGGAAATGCCCGGGGTACGGTAGGTTCGGGCTGGGACTGGGGTCCGGGAGTTAGCCATCGAGACAGCGATATGACGACTTGTGTAAGGTGGGAAGTGTTGAAGCATGGGCGAGCAAAATCGAGTTTTACTCTGGTAGTCCGAGTTGGGTTACTTGGTTTCTAGCTTCATCGCCGCTACTCTTATAACACAAGCCATGTCATGGCTGTACAATGTGTAAAATGACGACTGACGACCTCCCCTCTTTGTGTGTTGTCGAGTTAGTACTATAGGTGAGGGTTGGTCTTTGTACCTAGTTTAAATCTCCAAGCCCTCGTAGCACGCGCACGTCACGCCGGCCACCCATGACGACCAACCGGACGACAAGGTGGTGCCCACGGCCCAACCCCCCTGACGTAGCCATCAGACGGGCCCCCCTTTACTCCCCCTTCTCCCCCTCCGCCCCCAACTCATACCCATAATGCCACCCCTCCCCCCTCAAATCCCCCCTAATCTTATACTCCCTCTCCAGCACCACCCCCCCCTCAAAATCAACCTCCACCACCCTCATCCCCTCCACATTCCTCCCCATCCCCTCCCCGCCAACCCTCCCAAAAACCGGCGCCACCACCTGACTCAGCCCGGGCGCGTTACAAAACACCACGACGCACTCGCTCTCAAACGCCCTCGCCACAAGCACGCTATCAATAAACAGCCCCTCACACCCGGCATTCATCCTTTTCCGGGCCTCGTCCAAATCACTCCCGTCACTCACCCAGTACGACGGGATCACGATCAATTCCGCGCCGTCGCGCACCAGCGCGCGGAAGGCCTCGGGGAAGGCGAGGTCCCAGCAGATGAGCATCCCCGCGCGGATCGGGCGGCCGTTTTGGTCGGGGCCCCAGGTGAGCGGGGTGTCGAAGGCGCGGTGGGGGGTGTGGGAGAGGCTGCTGCCGGCGGTGAGGTGGGGGCGTTCCGAGTGCCAGAGGTTGAGTTTTTGGTAGGAGGCGAGGAGGGAGCCGGTGCTAGCGTCGATCCAGTAGGCCATGTTGCGGATCTCTTTTTCTTCGCTGGTACTATCAGAGGAGGCGGGGTGGACCTCGCAGATTGTGCCGGGGACGATGTTGATGTGGAGGTCGCGGGCGAGGGCTTGGTAGCGCGGGAGGTAGGTTGCCGACTCGGCGCAGGCGGCGATGAAGTCTGGGTGGTCGGGGCACCACGAGGTTAGGTGGTATTCGGGCAGGACGGCGAGGTGGGCGCCTTGGGCGGCGGCCTGCCGGATGAAGGACTCGGCCCGGGTGAAGTTGTCTTCGACGGCGACATCCTGGCGGGTGTAAGTGAGCTGTGAGATGGATGTGTGGGCGACGAGACGGAGGGTGGGAGAGCAGCTGGGACTTGGCAAAGGTATGCCACCGTGAAGCTACAGGTTCACGAGCATGAGGCCACTCGGGACGAGCACCGTGCCGGCGATGGGACGAACCACGGATCATAAGTGAGAATGACATCATCAACTCACCTCCGGCTGAAGCTGGATAATCGCGATCTTGTAAATAGGCGCCATGGTTGCTGCTGTGGTGCCTTCGGCTGTGGTATAAGTTTGGCGCTCAGAGCCCTCAATTTGAGACAGTGGTGTGGTGAAAGATATGGGAAGCGAAGAGACGGGTCATCCAACGGCCGCCGGTTCAGCGCCATCTTGGTGACATTCGGCCTTGCGGCTTCCGGCTTTCGGCCCTACCCCACTTCCAAGGACCTGGCAGCACCGGGAAGGCCCGCATGTACATGTACATGTCGACGCCCGCTCGCAGCTCACAGGACGGAGATCAGAGAGAACTCACGTAGCGCAGTGCATATATCATCGTCTTCTCATTGGTCTTGCTTCGTGACGCCGTAACTGCTGGTCGTATCCAGCCTTCACCGTAGATGGTGACCCGGAAGACACGGTCCTGACCATTCTATGCTCAGATGTCACCGCCGTCCATTCCATGCATGCCGTTCGTCCTGCCCTATGCCTTCCCGCCAAACGCCGTCTCCCGCAATGCTGTTCTTTAAAGAATGGTGCCGAAGCTGAAGGTGTCAGTAACATATCTCGCAAGAGAAGCAACAAACACTCACCCAAAAGTCCGCTTGATGCTGCGGACATAGTACTCGAGCCAGTTCCGCTTGGTGACTTCGTCCTGGCCGACGGGCACGCCCTTCCACTCGACGCGCATGACCGTCACGCTGTCGACGTCGTTCTGGTCGAACTCGATCTGCAGCGTCGAGTAGTGGCCGGCCGGCCACTGGTCCAGGCGCCAGCTCTGGACAATCTTGGTCGGCTCCTCCAGCTCCAGGTACTCGCCCGACACGTTGCCGCCAAACAGCTCAAACTTGCCGCCCTCCTTGGCGCCCTCAAAGACCTTGGGCGGCGCCCGGGTGAAGGCGGCTATCCGCTGGGGGTCGGTGAAGGTCTTGTAGAGCTCTTCGGCTGTCGTGCGGAACTCCTCGCTGTCCGTCACAGTGGTCGTGTTGACAACGCCGCCGGCGCTGGTCTGCGAGCTTGACGTTGCGGCGGGCTTGGCCGCAGCAGCACTCTGGGGGTGGTATTTCGGGGTGGAGAAGCCGCTCGAGGGGTTTGAGCCGGGGGCGTGCTGAATGTCCTTGCCGTGCTCGGCGATGAGGGCGGGGGAGAGCTGGACGAAGGCGCTCCGGAGCTGGGGGAGGAGCTTGGACCGCACGAGATCCTTGACGGGCTGCTTCTCCTTGGACTCGGAGTAGATATCAATGTCGAACTGTTGTGATATCCTTAGTTCGCCGTCACAGGCAGCCCATTGTGAGAGGTAGACCTACCACGAACTCGTCCTCGGCAAGCTCGTGCGAGACCTCGGGGACCGTAATCGTGCCCGAAACGTTGTCGTCCTCGGCAGTGGAGCCTGGAGCGCAGAGATTTTAGCCTACGGCCGCGCGGTTGACGGATCACGAGGGAAAGTCTGGAACAGTGCAGTGCGATGAACAGAGTGATTGTATTCTATGGCAAGACGTACCTGTATACTCCAGAGTTAACTTGACATCAAAAATCGTAATGACCTTGCCCTTGCGCTGTGCTACGTCGACATCTCCGTCCATGCTGATGATCTTGCTGATCTTGGCCGTCACATCCCCCTCCTTCGCCTCGATCTTGGTGAGGTTGTCATCGAACCACTGGCGCGCCCACGGCGACGCGTCTTTGTTCACCCAGTGCCAGTTGTTGGGGTTGTGCAGAACCATGGTGGCGGTTTCGAGAGGGGACCGGATTTGGGGCGAACTGAAAGTCTAGGTCAATCTTGGTCGGTCAGCAACAGTCTCGCCGAAGATGAAACTCGACAAGTCAAATCATTGGTGCTCGATCAGAGATGGCCTGGTGGACCGCAGCTTCGTCATCAAGGGAAGGGAGTACAAGTCGCCCTATGACTGGTGCCAGCTGAACAATCATCAGGGAGCAATTGGCGCGGCTGCGCGGTGCATGACGCAAAAGAACAAACGTACCTGTTGGTCAAGGTCAAAACAGCGGCAGTCGTGTTGTTTGGAGAAGACAAGTTGGGGGTGTTTGGGAGAGGGCGAAGCTCGCCCAAATGAAGAAATTGGGGCAAGTGGCAGAGAGCAGCTTGGAAAGCTCTAGAAAACTCAGCAGGCTCCAGTTGGGCGGGGAACGGGGGCACAGACCCTCACCGCCTTTGGTGGGGTCGGGGTCCTGCCGTTTTGTGGGGTCTCGAGCTTGCTCTCCTCTCCTTGCTTCAGATCTTCTTCACGATCTCTGACAATCGATCCCGAGCTTGTGGTACCTCAATCAAGCATGAAGTTGGTTTCCTCCTCCAGACTTCAGCAGTCCAGCTCTGCACTCTGCAGCTGGCGATTGTTTGTTTTTGTTCCATCCCCCTTTTTTTTCTTCCCCCGCATGCTATGCCACCGTGCCGTCCTGACTCCTCAATGGCTTGTGCCTCGGGGCGAGGGTTGATGGACTTCTGGCTCTGGCATTGAGCTTTCAGCGGGCTCGTTTAGATACTTCGTGCAAATCCTGTCCTGCTTCCCGTCCCCAGACCCGGCGTAACAGTCCCTTTGGAGCACTGGTCCGGTCTTCGACGCTCTGGCACGACCGACGACATTCGCAGCCAGAGTTCCCTCAGAAAGGGCGCGCCATCCAGGCCAGCCCGCTAACCTGAATTCAGCTCATTGATGCCGGGTGGCCCGGGGAGCCCGGCCGACTGCCGTCCGAAAACCCCGGCTGACCCACCCCCCCGGCGGTCGCCCCGACCGACATGAGGCGCCGAACGGATCTAAATAAAGAACACCTCGGTCCCAACCGGCCGGGAAGACGCCCGCCAAGACTCCACAGTCGGCACATGGGAGCTGCCAGCTCTCGGCTGATTCTGCCTCCATGTGGCCCGGCAGCTTGTGCATGTCATGCCGCGTCGACACATCCGATCCGGATCTGGTCCATGAGCCGGACCTTCATCAAGACGACTCAAGGTCACATTCGGATCTCTCCCCTTCCGCTGCTAAACTGTGGCTAGCAATCCCGCTCGCCTTGATTAGCGTCACGTATTGCAAACGGCTACCGCCAGCACATGCGGCTTCTTTGCCAGCTAGTTATTTTGGGCCGTTGAGCTGGACTCGACATGGCGATATGCGTGCTCTTCGGCATCGACGTCTTCCGATGCTAACAATATTTCCCTCGACGGCAGGCGAGGACGAATCCGCATTGAGCTAAACCTACCGCTATTAATATCTCACCACATCGATCCCCCAAGACCCGGAAGATGTGGGGAAGCTTCGGCAAAGAGGAGCTGAGAGCCGTGATATTGTGTCTCATTGGGCGGCCTGAGTTTGCCCGATTTCGCCTTGTCAGCCTTGCAAAGGACTCTGGAGCACCAACAGTCGTCCCGATATCCCTGGGTGAGCTAGGAATCCAATTCTCTTTTCGAGGCATGGGCTTCAAGCCGGCCTGCCTCTCCGGAGACAGCACCCCATGAAGAAAGTTACATATCAAGGTGGCGCATCAAGGTTGAACAGTCTAATTCCCCATCCCACACAGGAAAACCCGCCGATTCCTCACTGGAGGGCGGGCTAACAGGAGTCCTGCTCGATGAGACCCTGTGGTGTTAGCTGCAGAAACCAATTCAACACTCGATGATTCTGTCCCTGTCTGTCCGACAGCATGAATCGCAGCAGAGCTGTGGGGAAGCATCTGCCATCTGCAGTCGAATCATGCGCCAAGAATCGAGCAAGGGGTTAAGCGCCGGCAGCACACATCACGCCAATGCACATCTTCTGGCAAATCACAGCCGGCCTGGCGAATTTTGCCCAAAACCAAGAATAGATTGCTGGCACAGACCTCCAGGGCCAGTCCAATCACCGCGCTGTCCTCGTCGGCCGACCCTTTTCCCCCTCCTGACGAGGAAGGTCGAGGCTCGCCACCATCGCGTTGTTGGGTTCGGCAAGGATCGCACCGTCCGTTGGTACGAAGTATCGCGGAGACTGACGGTGTGCCTTTGCGAGGGATGTGTTGGGGCAGGCAAGGTGAAGTTAGTCACTGCGTGCCCTGAACCCCTGCCGGTCCCCCGAGGCACCCTCGGACTGCCTCTGGATGTTCTTGCGACACGGAGTGACCCCGTCGCAGATCGATGTGGCACCTGCATGTCCGTGTCTTGCAGCACGACAACGGGACTGGATCCTGAGGTTGGACGAGAACGGGAAGATCTATTGGTGATCACCAGAGACGCTTTGATCTCGCGTCTTCTCCAGATGGCCACAGTAAACCGCTCCGGCTGCTTGAAGAAAGTCTGGACGGACAGGCCACGATGTTGAATGGCTGGACGGTGACAACCGTTCGTCTCAGCTCGCCGCACCGTTGCAGGCCGGCCAGCCAGGGGCAGTTTCGGAGCACAACCCCCTCCTGGAACAGGGCCATCTCGGAAGGCACCTCAAGTCGCCAAGGCCGCCCACCCCAGTTGACCACCGTGAAGCGGGAGGGTGGCTCCCGCTTCTCAATGCACCTTCAACAGTTAATCTACCCACCCACAACACTCCCACACCAGGGTGCTGATAGGTTGCATACTCCGCCGTCGCCTCCTCTTGGCTTCCCGGTCCGGCCTGGAGCAATCCCTCTTTACGTCCTGCAACGCTCCCACCCACCGCTCGACATCAGCTGCAGCCTGCACCTCGCGCCGCAGCCGCGCCTTGGGAGGGACGACGCCTTTCCAGGACGGCTTCAACCACCTCGACTCCAATTATCGCCGAGATTTACTCACACTTAAGCAGGAGCCTTCTATGAGGTTTGGACGTGGCTGGCGAGCCCACAACGACACATAACCCCATCTGTGGATGGCTTGGTGACGGTGTCGCGAGGCCTCTGCGGTGTCGGCTCGAGACAGCTCGGGGATCTCGAAGCCCCAGAGTATTCGTCGAGGTTCCGCCAGGTAGCAGGCCGTTGGAGGGGACTTGGATTCGCGCCAGAGGTCTGAGTTCGACAGCGCCTGCCCACCATGATAGGTTCCTCGCGAGATCCCACGGCGCGGCTTCGCGCCGGCTTGAATCCGCTCTTAACGGCGTCGCTGGGTGGTTTCCATGGCCACAACTCCAACAACACGCCAGTGTCGGCCCTGTCAGTGAGTTCCCACGGCGCCTTCTCCTCTGGACAGACCCCCCTGAGCGCCATCCAGCCATACAATCCCCAAGAATGGATATCCTCGCCAATTGCCGGTCCCGCTCCCGACCGAATGCAGCACGTCCAGGCTGCCCAGTCTTTTCAGGAACCTCAAAGTGGGTTTCCAACCCTTGTGTTCACGATGTTTAACTGACCGGGAAAGCGTCGCCGCTGCCTCCCCCACCATACTCTCCTCCCCGCAGCGGACGCCCCATGAGCATGACATTCGATCAGATGCAAGTGGCCAACGTGTCCGTCGCCAGAGCCCCTCCGCCGCCAATCCAGAGGGTCGCCACGGAACCCCCTGTTGCCAACACGTCTTTCCCTCCGCCGCCGGGAACGAGAGGGCCCTCGCGTGAGAGACGGTTCGGGCTCCCATCGTTGGGGAGAAGGCGAGAGCCGGAACAAGCAAGCCCGCCGATGGAGCAACCCCCACAAACCCGGTCGTTCAGCATGTTGTCGCGTGGTATGCCCGGCCACCCGGGGCCGTTGACGCTTCAGATACCGCAACGAACCGACTCGGATTCTTCTCAGAATATGGCGCCGGGCGCACGACGAGCGGCCTCGACCCCAGCCGTTTCCACACCGACGTCAGCGCGATCGCGGTCCTCTTCGCAAGTAAGGTGGGACCCGAATATGCCCGTACCACCGCCTCCGCCTGGCCCGCCGCCAGCGACGGCAAGGTCCCAGAGTGTCCAGCGGATGCCGTCCGGAAGCGATCCGGTCATGTCACCGCCGACTCGACGACCACCCCCCGGCGGAATCGCTGCCTTGGGGCCGGTTCCGTTGACGCCGGCAAACTGGAGGGAGGGTGATAACATGCCAGGTCCCGCCGCGCCAGCCACCGAGGCGTCGAATACCGCGGCTATACATGCTGTCGAAACCCCGAGGGTCGAGAGCGCCATGGCTAGCCCGCCGCCCGAATCTGGCGCCTCGTCGGGGAGCCCAGCCGGCTTGACGAGAAGCCCTGCCGTGAGAGGCGACAAGGCGCAGACGCTCCTCGAGCGGAGGAGCGAGAGCAGGACACGAGGGAGCACCCGCGGCTCGATCGATGCTACGGCGCGACCAAACCCCCTCTCCGATATCGTGATCCCAGGCCCATCCGGGGGCCTGCAAAGACGGTTGACTATCAGCCGCGGGACGCCGCGGACAGGCAGAACGGGCGATACCCCTAGGACAGCCGAGTCGCAGGACAGCGGCCAAGAGTCGCGAACTCCACGGGCCGATGGCTCAACGCAGGTCTTGTCAGGACAGGTAACCCCCACAATGATGTCGCCGAGTGCCGGGAAGCAGCCCGAGCGCCATGCCCTTGCGCCGAAGGCACTGCCAACGCCTCCCACCGGGAGCAGGTCGTCTTCCTCCCACCGGGGGATGAGCACCGGTCCTCTGAGCGCTCCGCCGTCCCCCTCCCCGCCATTGACTAAGCAGGTAGTCGTTACCCAGAGCACCGAGCAGTTTGCTCGCGGTACCATCGAGCGCTTTACGGCGTTCGCCCGTAGCGAGGCGACGGCGCCGAATGATGCCGAACGGGTTCGGTTATTTGCCGAGTTCTTTGTCAGCGAGTCGAGGATACGGCGGGAGCGGTATGGGGCCGCCATCGGGGCCATGGGATCCGAGATTCTCGACCTCACGCGTGATCTGTTCCGGCCGATGCCTGCCAGGCGAGAATCGACCAACTCGGCCACCAGCGGGACCGTGGAGCTAACACCACAGTCATCCGAGCCGAGATCGCACCGGGGCTCCATCGGGTCTGCTCTGGGCGGCAACACGCCGACATCCAGCCAACCGGCACCGCCATCGCCGGGGCCATCTGCGAACCAGAATTGGCAGTCATCGAACTACATGCCGTCCCTCTCGCCGATCCTGAGCATGAGCATCAGCGACGCGCTCGACGAGGAGGATTCCCGCGGCCGGCCGGCGAGCCGCTGGTGGGAAGCGGACTCGACCGGCGCCCCCGGGGCGAGGATAGAGAGGTCCAAGAGAGAGTCCAAGTACATGGGTGTCCCGAAGGAGGCCCGCGAGGCGCTGCAGTGGGTCGACGAGCCCGACCCATCGCCCGCCGCCGGGTCGAGCAAGCGCACTTCTTTCCCATCCGAGAAGACAGGATGGCACGACCAGGACCCGGCCACAACTCCCCTTGCTTTCTCGCGAAATTCGCTCGCCTCCTCGTCCACCCCGGCCACACCCAACCCCGACCACCTGGATGTCTCTCGCCTTGTGACCCTGCCGCCCCCTTACCCACGCCACCACCCAGCCGTGAACAACAACCACCCCGAGCTCGCGCAAACCCGCAACGAGGTCCGCACGATCAGCGACATGACCGAAGTGGACGGCATCAAGGAAGTCTTCAAGCTGAGCAGCGCCAAGCTGCGGGCCGAAGCAGCCGAGACGGCAAAGAAGCGCCGCCAGGCGCTCCGCCAACACTTGCAGCAGCAGATCTCATCCGGCGCCATCGGCTACGCCGAAGCGGCCGCCATCGAGGCCGACGCCAAGACGGACGAGCACACGCAGCTCAAAGACGTCGAGAAAAAAGACTTCGACGCCTTCCAAACCGACGTCGTCATGCCCGTCAACGAAATCCTCCAGACCCGCATCACCAGCGCGACCAACCTCTTCCAGTCCCTCCGCAGCCGCCTCTTCGACGAAACCCACGAGTCCAACCCCAACCTCCCGCAGGAAGAAGGCGACGAGCAGCCCGAGCTCCTCGAGAAACTCACCCTCCTCAAATGGATCTTCGAGGCGCGCGAGTCCCTCCACCGCTGCCTGTACGATTTACTGTCCGACCGCAACGACCGCTACCGCGACATGGTTCTCGTCCCTTACCGCCTAGCAGGGCAAGACGACAAAGTCACCTCGGCCGAAGCCTTCTTCGCCGATGACGGCGCCAAGCGCGCCCAGGCCTTCGCCGAGGAGGTGCTCCACCGCACCCAAGAGTTCCGCGACGTGGTCGAGGAGACGGTCGCGCGGGGAGTCGAGGTGCAGCTCAACGCCTTCTGGGACATCGCGCCGGCGCTCAAGCGCCTGCTGGACAAGATACCCGGCGGCGAGCTGCGCGGCTTCCACGTGCAGATCCCGGCCGCCGAGTTCGCCGAGAACCCGAGCTACCTCGACCACCCGCTGCAGTACCTGTTTAGCCTGCTGCTGCACGCCGAGAAGAGCACGTACCAGTTTATTGAGAGCCAGACGAATCTGTTGTGTTTGTTGCATGAGGTGCGCGAGGCGTGCGTCTCGGCCAAGGCCAAGGCCATGGAGCATGACCGGAGGGATCCGGCGAGGGTCGGGGAGATGAAGGCGCAGGAGGCGAGGCGGTTGACCGAGGATCTGAAGGAGAAGGTTAGGGTCGTGCAGGACCAGTGGAATAGCGCGCTTGGGGAGACGGTGGGGAATGTGAAGGAGAGGGTGGGGGGTTGGTTGTTGGAGACGGGGGGGTGGGATGAGAGTTTTGAGGAAGGGGGTGTGGGTGGTGTGTAGGGGTTTCTCGTTGCACCTTTGGGGTTTCTGTTCCTTTCGCAAAGAAGACGGGCATGATGCCGGGCTCAGTAGCATTTCGATGGCGACACCCCGTGGAGGGGTGTTGTCGATGGCGGTCTTGATACCCCCCTTGCCGTTTTATTTTTTACACGCACATGGGAAGAGGAAACGAGACAATGATGTACATGAGTTGGAATATTTGGGTTGATGGGTTAAGGGACGGCGGTTTGGGAGCTTATTATCTTCAAATCAATACTTTGGACGGTTGTCTGCTATCAAAATACACTTCATACTATCCCATCCACAACAGAGGCGGGCGAGGATTGAGTGTTAATTTATCGTGTGTATCTCAAGGCTCATCGCTAGCACTTGACACCGCCATATAGTCAGGATGGCCCCCTACTTATATCGTCATATACACATGATTGCCTCCTATTTCTTTGTCCAAACATTCCTTGACCCTCTCCTTCGTTTGCACCCCCCCACCGTCGCCGGCCTGAGTGTTGCCGTGAAGATGTATTGCACCTTCTATCATCTTACAGTCGACGCAACTTGATGGTACACTGGATTCTCCTCTTCTCCTGCGTGATGGTCAGTACACCCTGCCAGCCCAGACCAAGCAGCCTCCTATGAACAATAACATACCATTGCAATGGATAGACACACATTCCCCCACCAAACGCAACACAACAATCCAAACGCCGCTACCCCCTCCCTCACCAAACGCCGTCCAGCCCAAGACTTTTATACAATCCCATTCTTACCTCCCCGCCTTGATATCTAATACACCACGCCTCCCAAATTATTCTCCCCCACCCCCTCCCTCCCAGATTATTTCTCCCCCTCCCCGCCAACGCCATACTCCACAGGCAGATCCATCCCCACCCTCCTCGCCGTCAGCCGCACCCGCTCCTCCTCGTCCATGCCCATGCCGGGGTTGTAGCGCTCGAGCAGTGTGACGTAGGTGCGCTGCGCGCGCAGGTAGGCGAGGTACTGCTCGGCTTGCTGGGCGGCGGCCGTTGACTGGGTGTCGGGGGTCCCTTGGGAAGTGGTGGTGGTGATGGACTGGAAATTGTCGCGCAGGCGCTGGTGGAGGGGCGCGCGCGGCGAGGCGAGGACGGGGCGTGGCGGGAGCTCGCGAAGGAGGGAGCGGTAGAGGTGGCGGGGGTTGGACATTTTCGGGGGTGTTACTTGGTGTATTGTGTGTGTGGGGGATGTGGGTTGTAAATTGGTGGGTGGGCGTGCTTAAGGTGGTGGTGAATGCTGTGATGGTGGTCGGTTGGTGTTGAGTTGGAGGGATGGAGCTTGGTCGAGCTCGAAAACTGGAAACTTGGCTGCTGCGAACTTTAACCCTAACCCTTATCAGTTCAGTGTTCGCGGCAGGCAAGATTGCCCAAATTATCCTGCGATTGTCCGCGTTTCTCGACTCGATCGTATTTCTTGCGACCAGCAACGGAACAAAGTCAACGGCCACTGCCCCAACCGACACAATGGCGGCACCAAAGAGGATACCAACCACAACCCTCTCCACCGTCCTCACACGGCCAACTCCCCGCCGCCTCGCCCACCCACAACAACAACCAGGGCATCAACACCGCCCCCGACACCTCTCCTCCTCGCCCTCCCACGCCTCCCCCTCAAAGTACTACCCCCCACCCTCCAAAACACGCCCCAAACCCGCCTCCCTCGCCGAACCCTCCCTCCCAGCAATCTCCTACCTCCCGCCACCCTCCAACGACCCGCACCAGCGCGCCCTCCCCGCGCCCGTCCCGCACGCAACCTCCCTCACCCAAGCAAGCACCATCTTCACGTCGCAGCCCCCGCGCTTCCTCTACTCGGCCGCGCGCTTCCTCGCCCTCCCCTTCAACACGCACACGCCCGAGGTCTGCCTCATCGGCCGCTCCAACGTCGGCAAGTCGACGCTGATCAACGCGCTCGCGGGCGCCGACGCCAACACGGCGCGCAAGGCGCACGGCTTGCAAGCCCGGGGCGCGGGGCTTGCCATTACCAGTCGGTTTGCGGGGAGTACGAAGAGCGTGAACGCGTACGGGTTCGGCCCGCCGAGCAAGGCGCAGCGGCTGGCGGCGCTGGCGCGGGCGAAGGAGGTGAAGGAGGCGATGGGGACGCCTGGGAGCAGAGGGGAGAGGAGGGCCGCGCGGGACAAGAGGGAGGCGCCGCCTGTGTATCGGTTGATTATGGTGGATATGCCGGGGTATGGGCTCGGATCGGAGGCCGCGTGGGGGAAGGAGATTGAGAAGTACCTTGCGCGGAGGGAGATGTTGAAGGGGGCGGTGCTGCTGATTGATGCGGTTGCGGGCATCAAGGAGGCGGATCGCATGGTGCTGGAGACGCTGCGGGATGCTGAGGTTAGGACGGCCGTGGTGCTGACCAAGGTGGATAAGCTGTCGCGGGAGAGCCAGGCCGAGAGGGCGCAGAGCCGGGTCGAGGAGGTGTGCCTGAGCGTGTGGGAGGAGCTGCGGCGGGTGGAGCGGGGGAGCATGACGTGGATGGAGGGCAGCGAGAAGGGGTGGCAGAACGAGATTTGGGTGACGTCCGCGGGCGATGCGGACTCGGACGGCAACGGCGTGGGTGTGGTTGGGGCGCGCTGGGCCATCTGTCAGATGGCTGGGCTGGTGGAGGACGCCAGGGCGCTCAAGATGGCGCAGGCACGGCCCGCTGTCCAGAAGATTGTCTCGTTTGACGATATCCAGCGGGCGGCGGCGTCGATGGAGAGGATATCAAGGATGCGGCCGGCGGGGGCGTCGTTTTAAGGGTGGGAAGTGTATGATATGTGTACGATGGATGTGCTCCGAAACGATAGATTGATACCCTATACAGTGCTTGGATGCGTCTCGCTATTCTCGCTATGCCTGCTCTATATTCGCTATTCCCGATGCTGTCTATCTGTACCTGTCCTCTACGCCAAATAGATCTTCCTCGCCCTCCTCTTCTTCTTCCGCCGCAGCCTGTCCTCGGCCACCGGCACGTGCGGGTCCCGAAACATGAAGCCCGGGACAAACACGTCCACCAGGTTATCCCAAAACCCCAGGTCATAAAGATTCTCCACGTCCTTCAGCCTCCACACGGCCTCCCACTCCCCAACCCCCGGCAAATTCTCCCCGACCGGCAGCTTCCCATCATCCGTCCTCACCATGACCTGCTCCGGCTCCACCGGCCACCGCGTCCACGCGGGCTCAACCCTCACATCCTTCACCCTCCCCACCTCCAACCTCCTCTTGAACGCGAACCCGTCCCCCATCTCAACCTGCCAATCCGACCACTTCATCGACTCATTCGTCGTGGTCCCACAATACACCAACCACAAATGATACCCCAACAACCCCCACACGAGCGGACTGAGCATAAGCGCCAGCAGCGTCACAGCCCCCATCGCCACGCCCCCTCCACTCCCCCTCCCCCCATCCTGCATTCCCCAGCTCCAGATCACCAACCACTCGGTAAACCCCATCCCGCGCCCGCCGTTCGCCCGCCACGGCAGCAGCGCCCAGGCGGGAAACCTCAACCGGATCTGCGCCGTCATCAGCCGCACGCCCAACACCCCACCATACAGCGTCAGCACGCCCGTGGACAGCAACAGCAGGATAAACCAGTGCTGATTCCCGGCACCAACGCAGTTATTAATAAAGATGCAGTGGTGGTCGCAGCGGGCGACGCAGCGCCGGCAGACGCTGCAGTGCTTGGAGCGGGCGGGTTTCAGCAGGCGGCAGGTGGCGCAGGACGCGCCCGGGTGGAAGAGGGTGAAGTCGTAGGGGTAGCGGGCCATCTCGGGGATGTGGTTTGCCGGGGTGATGGAGCCCGGGTCGGAGAAGGCGGCGAGGTAGAGGAAAAGGTAGGGGAGGATGATGGCGAGGGCGCCGGTTGTCTTTTGGAGGGGGGAGAGTTGTGGCCAGGCCGTGGGCAGGTAGAGGTACTCGCCGCCGGCGAGGAGGATGAAGAAGAATATCTGGGATGTTTTTGTTAGGGGAGGTTGGGGGGGGGGGGGGGAGAGGGGGGTGAGAGTTGGGGTCGTACCAGGACGGTTGGGTGCCGGTCGTACATGATGTAGTTACCGAAGCGGGCGCAGGAGGTGGTCACCCTGCCGCCGGTGAGGCGCTGGTCGAGGGTTGTGAGCCCGTTGGGGAGGTGGACCCATAGCAGGCGGTGCAGCCAGGCGATGGGGGTGCGTCTGGGTGTGTTAGAATCTAGGGGTGTTTAAGAAGTGAGAATAGGCGTACCTGAGTGCGGGCAGGCGGCCGAAAAAGGTCACAAAGACCATGAATGAGATGGCCAGGATGACGAGGGCAATGGTTGCGAGGGTGCCCATTTTGACGGTTGTTTATGGTATGGGCCAGCCAGCACATGCATTCTCTGTCTGCTGGTCTTGGTGTTCAAAAAAGGGTTGCTCGTGTTTGTTGGAACCAGGGGCTGTGCGACTCGGGCTCCCGCTGTGTGGACCGCCGGACCTCCCGTCCCGAGTCAACTCCGAGTCCTACACAGGAAGGCTTTTGGCGCAGGCCGAGAGATGAGTGTGATGTAAAGTCAAAATCGTGATCAGAGTGTCCAGGATGGCAATAACGGACTGCGAATCGTTCAGCTGCTGCAAGGCGAGCGAGCTGGTGTTTAATCTCAAGCTCTTCGTTTTAAGCTCAGTGTTGTTGTTGGTTGACTTGGAGTTGGGAGGCTGAGTGCTGTCAGCAAAGTGCCGGGCAACAGGACTCGTTAAGCAATTAACCGTAACCCTCGGACAGTCGGACCCTGATCCTAACCATGACTCCAAGCCCTAACCCTAACCCTAGTTCTAGCCACATCGCATGACACCGCGATTTAATGCCCCACTGCGCGTCACGCGCAGCCAGCGAACAGCATCCCACGGTTCACACGACTCCCAACAAAGCCCCAAACGCCTTCATCCCGACGCATTCCAAGTGTCGACACAGGCCACAGAATTCAGCAATCCAACCCTCCCTGGCCTTCGACCTCATTTCCCCCAAAACCACGCCGGCAGTAGCTCGGTGTAAATTCCCAACCGGCCCCGCAGCAGCTCTTTGGGGCTCTCTGGCGATTCATAGTCGCGTTCCCTCGCACACACAACCCTGATCACTGCAGAGGCGACGGTACACGGCTCGGGACTCCCTGTTGCCGCATCCCGGGAGAAGTTACCGGTCGCGGTTTAGTTGTCTCTCCGTGCTCCCGCTCCTCCCTGTCGCTGGGCGTTATCGCTTGCTTGCCGGCTCCCGGTACAGGGTTGGGGTTAGGGTCAGTTCTTGACCACCGAGACCGACACAGCAGCGTGCCAGCATGGCACCCCCTATTGTGTACGACGGGGTCAACGGCAGATACGAGGGGACGCTCTTTAATGGCATCAAGTTTTGGGTTTCCCAGCTGGTCCCCACCCGGAGTGTTTTTGTGGACAAGATCAAGGTAGGCGCCCCTGTTCCCGGCAGACACCACATGCATGCACCACAAGCTGATCTCCTGGCAGGACAACGGCGGCAAGATCGCCCTCTTGGAGAAGTTTGCCGATGTGTTGATTGCCGACCACGCCCGGAAAGGCTGCCCCGCGGGATCCGTCTCATGGAGGTACATCGATGATTGCCTGGCCAAGGGAGAGCTCGTCAACATCGAGGAGCACCGCATACACGCGGCGAATTCGACGCGGCCGCCTAAGGGCATCAAAGTTCCATACACCAAGCTAGACGAGCAGATTCTCGTTACCTGGGTGCGGCAATCAGACGATGTCAGCGGCAATGAGATCTACAAGAAGCTTGCTGAGCGTGTTAGAACTCTCCCCAGAAAGTCCATGTCTGCACCTGCGATTCTAACCTCTCTTAGTACCCGCAACACAGCTGGCAGTCATGGCGAGACAAATGGGTCAACAAGATGTCCCGGCTTCCCGAGGAGAACCTGCCACCCTCCCTGCCAGAGTTGCCGCCTCCCCGCCCACAACCAGGGGGTGGCCCTAGGGCCACACCCGATACTGCCGCGCCGGCTAGAGCAGCACCAGCTAAAGCAGCACCAGCTAGAGCAGCACCAGCTAGAGCAGCACCAGCTAGGCCAGATGCCACGCCCGCGTCTAGAGGCAGCCGGGACCTGGTGAAGAAGACCAGGATCCGCTTCACCGAGGAAGACGACAAGCTTCTGACCGAATATGTAGCCGACCGCGTCCGAGCCGGCAAGGGACCGAACGGCAACGAAATCTACAAAGATCTGGAGGAGGAAGTAAGAGCTCTCTTTGGATTTACACTCGTGTAGTCTCTAATCGTCGCAGCACCCCCACCATTCCTGGCATTCGTGGCGCGACCGCTGGGTACGGCACCTGTCGCTGAGGTCAGCTGAAGATGAGTCTGAGGAAGAGCCTGCCAGACCCCAAGCAGAACCTATTCAACCCAGAGAGGCCCCATCTGAGCGTCCTCGGCCACAAGCACGCGGGGCGATATCCCCCCCGCCCGCCAGAACACCAGCCCAACCACCACCACCTAGCGCTGCTGCAGCACCGACGCCCGGCCCCAGCGTGAATGGCCTGCTCATGAGCAGAAAACAGGAGTTTGACCACAAGAAGAAACGCAGCGAGGCCGCCAGGACCATCCAGGCCGTCTGGAGAGGGCACCGTGTGCGGAGGGACCTGAGGCACTCACAGCCTTGTATCGCGGCGTTCCAGGCCAGGGCACAGGGCTTCAGGGCACGCCGTGCCCTTAACCCGGCCGAGATCGAAAGCGAGCCTGTGGACACGCCATCGTCTCCAGTTACCGGGCAGGGCCCTGCCGATGAAACGACTATGGCCATGGAGCCGGAGCCGGAGCCGGAGCCGGATCGCGGCCAGGAGAAGGACGCCGACCCTGCCATATTCCGGGCCGCGGAGCATTACGGGGACGAAGACCGCCACCATACGAGCCAACCAGCATCCACGACTCCCGAGGAGACCACCCCGCTCCTGCCCGACGAGGAGTTCTGGCCTCACTTCGAGGAGTACAACAAGAACAAAGGCATCATGCCCGGGCCGTGGGCCCAGATTGGCGACCGCGCAGTCGACTTCCGGGACCTGTGGCGGTGCGCGACGGCAGAGCCGGACCATGCGTCCCGCGACTGGGAGGTCGTTGCCGAGGAGCTGGGCTTCGACTGGATTGCCGAGCCGCATGTGCCCGTTCATTTGAAGATGGCGTTTGAGAAGCACCTAAGGGGGTTTGAGGATTCGATGCTCAAGTTTTATCTGTCGGATGAAGGTCGGGATGCAAGTGAGGAGGACAGCGAAGAGACCGAGGCGAGCGGCGACGAGGGAGAAGAGGGAGACGGGGGAGATGAAGAGGTGCAGGAGGTCGACGAAGAGGGAGACGAGGAAGAAGAGGGAGAGGAGGGGGATGAAGAGATGCAGGAAGTGGTCGAAGAGGAAAACGAGGAGGACGAGAGAGATGAGGAAGAGGGGGGAGATCAAGAAATACAGGACATGGATGAAAAGAGCGATGAGGCCGAGGAAGACGTCGACGAAGAGACTGCTTCAGAGGCATCCGGCACCAACTTTGTGTCCTCGCCCCCTATCGTCAGCTTGAAGAGGGCCAGAATGTCGTCGCTCTCACCCTTCCTCGGCTCAGTCAGGAAACGGCCACGGCGCGACCCGAGCAGCGAGGTCCCCGAAACGCCACAGACGCGCACCGAGCGGGCCGGCCAAGGGGTCGCAGGGGCTAGGGCAGTTGCCGCCAACCAGCACACCCCTACGCGCCCGCGTCACGCACAGCCAGCAGGGCAACGGGTTGAACTGAAAACTCAAGTTTCCCAACCCCCGGGTCAATATGATGGGACAGACGACGACGGACTTGTCACGCCTTCCCAGCAGTTGCGGTCCGAAATGGAAGCAGCCTCTTCCCCACCGGAGCCGCCTCGCAACGCTCCGAGGATCCCATCCTCCGCCAGCCATCCTCTGCCATCCGTCGAGCGTGACGACGACGAGACCTCCGACTCAAGCGACGGGTTTGAGCCTGTCAGCGCGCTCCCCGTAAGAGGCCTCCGCCACCCAAACCCACCCCGCGGCCGCGATGAAAACCGCCCTCATCGTACCCTCCCTTGGTCCAAGGACAAGGGCAAGCAACCAGCCACAATCCTCACCAGCACCCCGAATCCAGCCCCCCGAACCTCGACCCGGACCACCCCCCTCATCAACACCCCCCACCAACCCCCCCGAACCTCAACCAAAACCACCACATTGCGAGTCCCTTCCGCTCGCACCTCCACCCATCCCACCCCGAACCACAACCACCACTCCACCTCCGCAAGAAAACCCCCCAAACAGCATGAGCCGCTCGACCCCGCCCCGCTAATGAAACACCTCCACACCCAACACCCAACCTGCCCGCAGGCGCTGATCGTACGCGCAGTTAAGGCCACGACGTGCCAGTTCGCCAACGCGGAAGCCGTGCTGGACAGTTTAGTGCGCGGGCGGGGGATTCCCGCAAAGATTTCGGGGGTGTGGACGCGGGAGGATGATGAGTTGCTAAGGGGCATTGATAAGTGGGTTGCTGGTCTTGGGGGGAGGGAGCCCCCTAAGAAGCCCCTTGGGGGGGGTGCTGATGGGGAGAGGCTGGGTGAGATGGAATGGCGGAAGGAAAAGGAAGGGGAGAAGGAGGTGTATTGGCGGTTGGCGGGGAAGCATGGTTCCGAGGGGGTTTTTCGGAGGAGGGAGTTTTTGTGGGCTTGGGATCATGCTTAGGTTGTGGGGTGAGAGGGGTTTTGGGGGAGGGGGTTGTTGGGTGAGGGGGTGATGAGAAGGGGTGGGTGGGGGCTGTTGGAGGTGAAGGGTCTTGAGATGTCTTGGAGTGTCTGGGGGTGTGGAAGGGGGGGTTGGAGTGTGTTGTTGTTAACTTGGCGAGTGGCGGGCTGGTTCACAAAAGCATGTGTCGTGGGGTTGTCATCATCAATTATCAAAAGTTAGGAGACCGGTGCATCAAGTATGGACAATGGAAGGTTTTGTTATGACTGCCAGTTTATTATCAGTTTATTATCACCCTGCTAACTTACACGTCGTTCCCGACCCGTCCAAATCTCCTATTATCGCCCTACTAACCTCGCCCTTCCCAACTCATCCATGCACTTCTAGTAAACTCCGACAACTCCAAGACCCCCACAAGACAATAAGTAACCAAATAATAAACAACAAAACACCATCAACCCGCCACCACCGTAAACCAAGCCCCCCCAACCTCTACCTCCCCGGCCCCGGAATCAAATAAACATCATACCCATAAACCGGCCCATTCGAACACCCCTGCTTGTACTGACCCGGCACAACAACCGCAGGCGTCTGCTGCTGCCCCTCTGTCCCAAACCGGATCGTGTTGACGAGCACGCTCGGGTCGGCCGTCAGGTGCTGCGGGTCCATGATGCCGCACGTCGGGCTCGGCCGCGCAAAGAACTGCGTGTCCTGCGTCACCAGCCAGCTGTACGACGCCGCCAGTACGCGGCCGTTGCGGCACGCGCTGGTGCTGCCTGTGTGCATCCAGAGGAGGTCGCCCTCGCAGTTGGGGTTACCCCAGGCGGCGACCATCCAGAAGGGGTCTTTTTTTGTGTTTTCCTCGCGGGCTTCGGGTTGGAGGTGGGTTGCGGGGGTGGTTCTGGGAGTGGTTGTTAGTTGATGGGTTTTGGCTTTTGAGGTGGTGGGAGAGAGCGGTGTCAAACGTACGGGGCGGCGGCGGCGATGCTGGCCAGGGCTAGGGTGCAGAGAGTGTTGGAGATGTGCATCTTGGTCTTTTTTCCTTTTGGTCTGAGAGAGGCGTAGAGGCGGGTTGGAGGGGGTGTGATGGTGTACGGAGTAGCAGCTGCTGTTGCTGTTGGTTGTGTGTTGCTTGCTCCCTTACCCTTTCGCCCTGACATGGCAATGCGGCTGGTTGATATACATTTGCGCTGCCATCACAGAGCTTCATTCAAACCCCCAACCTGTCCACCATAACGGGCCAACAACGGCGCGGGTCTGAAGTCGTTTCTAGTATCTCAAACAGCGCCTGGGCGAAAAGGAGATGCCAAGTCCAGTGGCATTGAGCGGTGGGGATCAGTTGGCCTGGGCTTGGTGGCCGATGTCGTTTCATTTTTGTTGGCCTCAATGGCACGGAGACTTCGCGCGAAATTCGGGCGTTCAGTACAATCCTAGTCTTGCGGGATGAGTACCCCCCCGTCGTCTATGTCAGTAAACTTGTGTCACCGAGGTATCAACTTGACTGTGATTGTTACAACACTCCGACTCCGGGTCTCAACGTGCGCTTCTAGCCCAGTCGTTCTCGTGTGGGCTAGTCGGGAGTTGGATTGAACACTGCATGAGGAGACACGAGGGCTGTGTAAGTAAGTGGAGCAAGCCGGGCTAGTTCCTTCGTCTCGTTTCGGTTGGAACTGTGCCGCCAGTCTGAAATAGATGGGATGAGTCGAGCGGCGCAGCCAGGGTGATGGGACAAGTTGCTACGCCTTCTTGGCTTTGGCAGCGACTCCATCCTTCTCTGGTCATTGGGACGTTCCTCCGCTTCTCAATTACAGCGGCTCATGTCGGTATTCCTGGAGTCCTGATGTACGTATCAACAGACCCTTCACAACTGGTAGTTTCTAGCCGGGGTTGTCCATTTGTTGGTTTACTGTGTAGCTTCTTCACCTCGAGTATCATACTTTCCCTGCTTGGGACTAAATCATGGACCTATTCAAAGGCCCCGAAGTTGCTATGCGACGTCTTGGGTCCGTACAGGCTGGCCGAGTCGTACATGCCGGGGGCCATCGAGTTGAAATTACACATTAGCTGTCGTGCTGCGCCTCGAGTTTCTCGTCACATAATACAGTGATGATGAATCTCGGGTGAGGATGGTGATTACATGGCCACTCTGTCTGTAGGTTTCCCAATATCCGGAACGCATCCTATTGACCTCGACAGCCCTCGATTCTCGCTCGAAGGTTCGGATTCATGAAGACAACGCCTCCATCATCACAGAACCCCGTTCCCCATCAACACCGACGACATCTCCCGCTCCACGCTACCCTGGTCGATGACAGAACTCGGAAGATTAAAGGATGGCTGGGGAGATGAACTGAAGTCCGAGATGAGGCTCAAAGAAGAATCAAACGGGGCACTCAGGACGCGGACAGGGATCGCGTCTGATTCCTCTTCTCGCGTCTTTCAAAATTCCAAGCCGCAACCGAAGCCCGATCTGGAACTCAAGCTGAAGCCTGTCCCCACTCACAAAGCAACGCTAATAAACCCAGCGAACCACGCGCCCCCGCAAGTTTAACCTAAAAAAGACGCAGCCCCAGCCCGACGCACGCTAAGCTTTCGACTCATCAACACCAGGCAAGGATCCCCAGATGAGGCTCAACGCCATCAAACCACACACCGCCCGCCCCTCGCCCACGCCGGCCCAGAAGCATCGGGAAGCCAGCGCACTCGGGGCCACAGCCTTGTCCCCCCTGGACGCTCAGCTTTGCCCATCACAATGATCACATGCCCGTTTGCAGAAGAAACAGTTTGCACACCACGGCCCAGACTGCGTCGTCCATGCCAGTCCATCTCGAGCCTGCTGGATCCCGACGATGCCACGTTCAGACACTTTCGTCGGTCAGGCCGTTTCCGAAGTAACGTTAGGTAATTAGCCTGCCTGCCAACGGGAATGGGCACCTCACCTCGTAGCATCACCATGTGGCTGCAGCGCAGTGGTGACCGTTCGTGTCCGGCATTGAGTGGGGTTTTGAATTTCCCCCCTCCCCTGCCCAGGCCAATGCCAGCACCCGCGAAGGCTGAGTGGCCGGGCTGTCGGCGCATGTCTTCGGAGATGGTCCCAGGCTGGACTGGCGGGAGAGCCTGGGCTGAGGTCGGGCTGCATGCGCCAAGTGCTGCTAGTGCTGAGAGCTGGGTTAGTGGCGTTGAGCCGCAATTTCGGGGAGCCGAGGGGATAAATCATAAAAGATGGGGTTGTTACCCTCGTGAGGAGGCTCGTGGTCTTCTTTTCTTCTGTTCCTCCCTTGTTTGGTGAGGTCTTTTGTTCTCCCAGACTTTAGAAGTGTTGCTCCCGTTTGAGAGCCACATCAAGCAAGCTACGACAGCAGTACTGTGGCAGCAAGCGTCAAGATGCGTTTCGCCGAAGTCGCCACCCGCGGCCTGCTGAGCGGCATGGCCATGAACGTCCTCCCGGGGGACTTCAAGACGTCGCCGAACCCCACCGGCCTGCTTGCCCGCCAGTCTGGTGGCAGCTGCGATGTCGGCTTTACAGACTGTGGCACGACGTGCATGCCCATCGGCAAAGTGTGCTGCGCTTCGTAGGTGGACTTGCTCGACAACACACGGCCGGGCTCATGGCTGACATGCTGGGTAATAGACTCGGTCAGGAGACACACTGCGACGCCGGTTATGCCTGCACTCTCGGTGGCTGCTGTCCGGTGCGTATAATCCCCCCCCCC